>JANVCC010000035.1:12324173-12388901 GCA_025345505.1 Todiramphus chloris collaris | reverse complement strand
AAAAAAAAAAAAAAAAAAAAAAAAAAAGAAGAAAGAAAGAAAATGATAATAATTCAACATAAGGACAATGATGCAGTGTGGTGTTCAAGGAATGGAGGTTAACCAACACCAGTGAGGTCAGCACTGCCTCTAGCAGGTGTGACTCACAGTGATATTCCCTCAGGAACCACCATATGGCATGCAAGTTGATTTTGGCTGTTCATTTCTCTGGCATTTTCAGGTAATGGGAAGACTGTATAAATTCCTGTTGAATTAGTGATGTAAATCGCTCTCTTATTCTCCCATGCTGGGAAATAATGCTACCTCCTAAATGTGGCTGCAATACAGTATTAGTTTCTCCACCTCATTATTATTTTAGTCAGGTCTAAATTTTGCTTGGGAAGAAAGAGTGTGGATATATGTTCATTTTGTGAAGGAGGTTGGTCTCATTTCTTTAAAAAAAAAAATCTATTGTTCTGAATAATACCTACCAGTAGTTATGTGTTAGCCTTTGCTATCAAATCTAGTACTAATGGTGAATTTCTGAAGTCTCAAAATTAAATGGGAATGAGAAATTTATCTGATTAAATTAGAACTGCTTGAATAAAGAGTGTTTTTTAAGCAAAAGACAGCAAAGATCTTTTTTGAAAGGGGAAATAAGTATTTCTGAAAAGTCTTGGTTAACTGATGTCACAAGGTTATTAACAGATAAGTAAATGGGTTTAGGACAGTTTTGTACTAACATAGAGTAGAAAAAAGATGAAAAAAACTGCATAGTAGGATGAATCTTAATATTCCACTTAGAACCATTGCTGAGTATGTAAAGAGACAAGACAGATGCAAGGCAGATGAAAAGCTGATGAAAGGAATTTTTTTCCTATCAAAATGCAACCCATTTTGTCGTTTTCATTTGTTATGTTTCTTGTGCATAGAGAGAAAACCAAGAGCCAAGAGTTTACACTTGGTACTGTAGACATATTTAATTGCTTTTTAAGGCCTCTTGAATACCCGTACCAATTATCCTACTCCTTCAAAATTAACTCATCATCGTTCTTTTGCTTACTTTACCTACAGCAAATTTCCTTTCTACCTCTCTGGCATTGTCCCTTCACAGGCTTTTGCTTTATTGCCCTCTTCTATCAACTCCCCATGCCTGAAACTCATGGCACTTTATAGGTTCAGTTACTGCAGGCTAGATCCGGTCCCTGCAGACCTGTGTACCAACTATCACTTTTATATTATCTAAGTCACCAATATGCCTCAAATCACTCCTTAAATTATACCTCCTCCCTGCCCCCCTCCTGGAAAGCTTTTCAATTTAACCTCTGTAAAGATTCCAAAATTTCATTCACTGCTCAGTCAATAACAGAGTACATAATAAAATACTGTCTATTTTATCATCACAGCTCTAAGCTCAAAATCTGGGGGAGGATATAATAATAGAATTTGCTGTTTGGGAAATTGCTGAATTTACAGCCTGAGGGTGGAAGAAATCCTATTTTCCCAGGATAAGTGCTTCTTTTTCCTCCTTGGTTCTCAATTATACACAGTATTTTCCTATGCAATATATTTGGATTTACCCTCCAGTCTCATGTAGATGTTGGAGTAACTACCTTTTGTATTCTTTCAAATTTATTTTTACTCACATTAAAAAAAATAATTTGTCCCATTAGTTTCATAGGTATATTGAAGCCTTACAATTAATCCTGAAACTGGATGAATTAATTTTATGTTTTATTATAACCTTATACTCAAACTCCATTTACTTAGCTTCATTATTTTCCCATCTTTCTTGAGAAGTCAAAAAACCTCTCATCAAGATTATTAAGGACATCTTTATGTTAATGAAAAGATTTGTCCTCTACACAATGTCAAACTAAAATGAACCAACATGTTGCTGGGCTGTTCACTCCTTTCTAACCTTGCATCACAGAAGTAAGATTTTGTCCGGTGTTAATATTGTAACTATATCCCCTTGGAAAAGATTTTCTTCAAATAATTTTTGACTTTAAGAATGGGTACTTCACCACAGATTCCTTGTATAAAGTTTTAGGAAACAGACTATTTCCTTTTACACAGGCATAACGAGGATACGTTATTCCACAATCAAATTATTTAGTCTGAAGTTAAATGATGCTCTATGAATTGAAATTCACCCTCATAGAATGAAAGTCTGCCAGGCTCCTGGAAGAGAAAAAGATAGACCAACATTTGACATAAATCAGGGAGGAGAAGAGCAGATGACTGTTCAGTGCAAGGAAATCAGCTCCAGACTGAAGATGGAAAGGGACCCCAGATTTGGAGTTCTCAGCACAGGAATGGCATGGACCTTTTGGAGAGGGTCAAGAGGAAGGCATCAAAAATTATCAGGGGGATAAAACACCTCTCCTGTGAGGACCAGCTGAGAGAGTTGAGATTGTTCAGCCTGGAGAATACTCCAGAAAGACTTTATTGCAAGCTTTCATTACTTAAAGAGGGCTTACAAGAAAGATGTGAACAATCTTTTTAGTAGGGCCTGTTGCGATAAGACTTAGTTCGTCTAAGATCAGGCATAGACTACATAAGGAAGCCCAAGTCAATGAAAAAGAGTTTCGTATTACACCATCTTCTGGCTTCTGAATTACAGGCTTCTCATTAAACATGAGTTCACCCAGACTAATCGAGAAACTATTAGTCTGGCTGGTAGAATCATTCTGGTCATGTAATTCTCCTTAATTCTTCCTCTTTGATTTGCCAATATTTCGTGCAGATATTTGATTCTCCCTTTTTAACTTGCCTATTAATTTTTTTCTAAGACTGATAATTTATTAGAAGAAATAAGTAAATACATCATGTAGTGTTGTAAAAAGATTTTGAATTAATTTTATTAGGCAGACATGATCTCTTGTGCATTTCCAATGGCTATTGCAGCTAAGGCTGTTGCATACTTCACATACTGGATTTTTTGTGACTTGTTGAACTTTTTTCCTGCATCATTCTGAGACCCTAAACTCATAACTTCTGATCACATTTTTTCTGACAGAAAAGAGTGTCTAAGAGTTAAAAAAATGTGGCTAAGAGTTAAAAAGAGTACTGGAAAGCCAAAGGGACCAGATGAAGAGTAGTTTAGGAGCCTGGAACCAGACACAAGTGTAAGTTAGGTTTCCAGAATCCAAAAATGAGCCTCAAATCCACCTGAGAATAGGACTAGAGACTTACCAAGAGATTGCCATCAGAATCAAATTAAAGTGGCTGTGCCTACTTTGAACATCCCATAGTTTGTTTGTTAGGGCAGTTTTTTGAACGCAGATCATGAATACATCTTTCTTTGGTCCTAAAAGCTTCCATTTTGAATTCTGCTACAAAGACTGAGAATTAAAATGCTCCAGATACTTATATCCTGTACTTGACATATTGACAAATTCTCATATGAGTGTAACTAGTAAAATAGGAGTGCTTGACTCTCCTATGCCCATATGAAAATTTCTTTTCCAAAAGAAAAATACAACTTTCAACTTTTTTTCTTCTGTTCAATCTTGGACCGCATCAACCTGTACACAAAAATCAGCATCTTCACTGTAAGTTGAATGACACTCCAGTCCTTGCAATTGTATTTTTCAACTAAGCTTTCAAATCCAAAACAGAGAACTTAATGTACCACAATAGGACACATACATGTAATGGGAGGGCAAACTCTGCATACATGTGATTACTTTTTGAAAAGATATCCTAGTGAGAATTTGAACATTTAGGATTTCTTATTTGAAATACCTAGGATTACACCCTGGCAAAGTATAATGCATGGTAATAATTTCTTTCTTTAAAGAAATTACAGAATTACACAGAATTATCATTGAGGCTGGAATAGACCTTTGAGATCATGAAGTCCAGCCTAAGACCTGACACCACGCCACGGAGCTAGACCATGTCACTAAGTGCCATTATGATTGCTTGCACAAATTTTTTATATGGTTTATTAAACTTTGTATAGGTATTCCCTGTCCAAATTGGACCCAAATTGAGCTGATAGTTCCAAAATCTAAACATCTGCATGTATGTCCCTACACCAGAGACTATTTCTACACTTAGAAGGCTTGCTTTACTTTATTCTGATTGCAGAAACAATATTCTGCTTTTGTCATTGTTAAATAACCATTCTTTAGGAAATGCTAATACAGAAAACATGTACAAATTAGTTCATCAAGAATTAATGTGCACCTTCCTTGTCCGAAAGATGCACCTATGTGACCACTGGATTCTGCACACTATCTCAGACTGTTGCAGACTATAGTTATTGCAGACACTGCCCCACTATCCATTTTGAAAAAAATATGTCCATCTGTCATGAGGAGCCTGTTCTTCTACATGAAAAATTCTATAATTTGGAGCTGTTAACAATTAATATTTATCTAATAATATATTGTTTGCAAAATGGAAAATCTTACTGGTGACACCATTCCTTTTGTTGACTGCAAACAGAAGAGAGGTGAATGAAAAGTAGTAGTTTAAAACTAAAAGAACAGAGAAACTCTCAGAAGTTGTAGCTTCTAATCTTTACACTGCTAATGAGACACCGTATGACATTGAGAGAGGCGCTTAGCTTCTCCATTTCCAAATCTGCAAATTAGATTAATACTTGCCTACCTCATTCATTTTTCAGATGGAAAAGTCAATGATGCATGTGAACTGCTTAGCAATTTTTAGAGGAAAAGCTTCCTACACAAGTACATAGCATAACCTGATATGGAGCCATAGACTTACAGATAATCTTTCTACTAGAAATTTGATTTTGCTAGTTAATTTGATTGCAGTAATTTGTATAAAATACCAAGACTACACTTGCTTCACTGTTTATGAATTTCTACCTGCAATGGATAAAGTTCAGGTGTTCAGTCACGTATATGTATCAGTGACTTCAGATGACAGTGCCATCTAAGATCTTGTTTGTTCCTCATGGATGTTAGTTGGCTTTGTTCCTTCCTTTCAATCTTTTCTCAAATGTTAAGGATAAGAAGTAACTCTTTTTCTGCCCTCTGTGTAGCCAATCAAAACATTTCTTGCCTCATCTTTCTTGTACAACCCAGAACGAGTAAAAGGGTTTTTTTTATAGGAAGCCTAAAGGGCATACAATTCTAGTGTCCAGTTGACAGCCACCTTATTCCCTTTTTGTGACAAGTATTCGTAATCAAAGAACTTAACATGGGTAGAAGAAAGGTACATAACACTCGGTTCAGATAAAACAATAATGAAACCTGTGGGTCAGAGGAAATAAGAAGATGGGGTAGGGTTATTTCTGCTCCTCTACATACATAACTTAAGAGGTCTGATTAGATCCACAAATGTGATTAATAATCAAACAGCAGCTAACATAATCTTCCCTTTTAATTTCCATCTTTCCCTGTGTCTTTTTTGAATGCTGGCCAATTACTTTTTTCCTGAAGATACTGTTATTCCACTTCATTCTGTTTAAGTTTCCTCTTCAATTCTGCCTTCAAGTGAGGGATTAGGAAAGATAAGAAGAAATGTTTTCCACAATTGTAGAGCAATACCAATGCTTGCAAGCTTTGCTTTCCTACCACCTTGTAATGAGGCTTGCTTGGTCTTGAAATTATATTTTGGTATGACATGACCTCAACCTAGGGTTTAATTACAAGGTATACTTTTTTATTCATTAAATTTAGGCTGAGTATTTCCAAAGAAGAGTAAGAATTCTTCAGAATAATGAAGACCTATTTTCAAGACTCTAACCCCTTTGATTGCATTCTTTATGCAAACATGACCAAAAAAAAATCTATATATTTCCTTGAAATCCAATAAAGTCATCTTGAAGACCATTTATCTGTATCATAAAGATATCTAATTAACCCCCTCTGAAAGAGTTATTATTTTACTAGGCTATATTGTTCCCTATTCAACCTTTTTATCATCTATTATAGGAGAAGTGCTGTCAGCATAGTTCATCTCATACCCATTCTATTCATAAGTGATAGAAGCTTGAACTCTGTAAATCAGCTCAGCTCATAAAAATGAGAGCCTGATAATACGCAGGCATACAGCAAACATCACTGCATAAGCTTTTTGTCATATCTCTTGTTAAAGTTGTTCAGTGAAACACATTCATTGCAACTCAATACATCTACTTTATTTAAGACTAAATATGTGCAGCCTTTCAGCTCCTGAAGTGTAGTCACCGGATTGTGATTCTTTCCCTTTTTTGATTTATTCTCTGTCACTACAACATCACTAACATCAGAAGACTCTTGGATTTTTGTATAGTACATTAGGTAAAAATAAAGCAAATCTTCTTAACTGCCTCCTCTGCATAGTTCCCATGTCTGGCATCAAATGACATGGTATCTAAAAAGTTTTGATGACTATGCTAGTTAATTTGCATTGTGGATGCTACCGCACATCATTTTATGAAGAAGCTCAGCTGGCAGAAACATCTCATTCTTTGTGCTTATTCTGTTTTCCTTCATAGCATTCAGGATATGGAGAATTATCTAGGTAATCTATATTTTTAAAAAGTAGGTCAGTGGTTTTGTTTGCAACATGGATTTGGGAAGACCTTTTCTAAAGATTCCATAGGTTGTTTTGAGCCTGTACTCTGTTCTAGCTGTTAATGGATGTCTTTGCCTTAGCAATTGGCGCAGAGCAAAGCATGAGAGACCATGGTTTAATTTGGTCCTATTATGGTTCCAGGACTACAAGCCCACATCATGTCTTAACCAGCTGTGAAACATATATATTGCCACTTGCCAACCAAAGGCATAATGCATGTGTAGAGAGGTTCTGGAGGATCTTGCATCTTCAATTCAAGTGGGCATCTCTAGATGGACCCCTGTTATGAGGTTTCAGTCTTCATTCCACCAGGAGGGAAATCACTTTAATGTCACCAGTGACGTGCTCAAGTGAATATTTCACAATATTCACAATATTGTATGTATAGGCACAACACAAATCTACAACTATAGGAAACCCTTTAGCACCCTAAATAACTGATGTAAATGTACCAATTCTGCATCTTGGCTATTAATCTCCTGTGCAATAAGCGCATTTAAAAATATAAGAAAAAAACTCCTGGAAAACTGACTTTTTTTCATCACAGCAAACCCTCTAGAATGCTGTCAGACATCACAAATATGTCTAACTCTACATATGGATCTAAAATATTCCAGAAGAAATTTACTATTTCTAGACAAAAATGTATTTCTAATTAAAAATATATTTAGCAATGTCTATATAAAAGTTAGAAAACCAATAAAAATGGTAGATTGAGCAAACTATTACTACACCAACCGGAATATTCATAAGATGTTCCAATAGTAAACAAGTGTTAATTGTCCTATAAACCATAATGTGTAAATTCACTGACCTTATCACAGATTATTTTTACTGCTGCAGTAGACGAAAGAACAACACTTTCCCCTTCTGTTTAGACTTCCTTCTAGCTAAATCTGTAATGTTGTCAGCATTGTCTGTGTTTGGGACTAGGTGGACTAAAGATGGATTAAAATCATGTCTCAGTGTGAAGAAACAGATATTTATTCTCCAAAAGAAATTCCTTTTCCATTGTTCTCTTTCCAATGGGAGAATCTCCTCATACCATTATAAAATTGAAATAAAAAGTAAAAAATTGGGGGTTGATTGCCTCTTACTTTTTGTAATGTCATAGGCTATTCCGTCAGTTTGGGGGTGGGGGGGAGGGGGAACAAAAAACCAACAGAGCGAGCTTTAAACATACTGATAGTCAACAGCTACATTTTTTAATGTTTTAATCTCTACTAGTTCATTCCTTCATTAAGTATAGCATTAAAGTACACTATCTGTACTATTATAGTAACATAATTCCATAGATTAATGTCATAGTATAGCAGAAAGGAAAAGATCTCAGTAGAAGCCTTCATAAAGTTTCTGAAAGGGGGACATTGCTGAAGACTCTGTCATATTACAAGTTTAAAATCTGTACATGCATGACAAACTGCAGATCAAGACAGGCACTATAATTAGACATTTTGAAACTTTCAAATTGCCAGTTCTAGGAAAGTGATAAGTCAGACATTAAACTTGAGCATCTTAATTATCCCATTTTCCCAAAAAACATATCCTGAAAGGCAGTCACCCAATTACTGTATTTTAAGGTAAAAATAAAAAAGTTAACACATACTAGTAAACAGTGTTATTTGCATTTTTCATTACGAATTTCATTCTCAAATTAAATGGTATATTTTTACATTTGAATTTACAAATTTTTTTGTTTATTAATATTTTCCTACTTAAGTATATGCATAAATCAAGAGGAAATGAACATATCCACTTATTTAATCAGCTTGAATACTGAACTTACAGAGAAATCGGTAGGAAGTTTGGACTTTAAATCAATAGTATAATGAGAGGCTAAAAAAATGGTTAAGAAAATTATTAGTCCTCAATTTATTACCTGTGTGTCTGTAAAAATCTGAAGTATTAAAACAAAATAAGATCTTTTATTTTGGATCTACATGGGTTTAGCTAATAGAAGTTCCCAATTCTGTTATCCTGGTTTTTGTGGCAAGGTAAGACAACAAAAGGGAGAACTCAAAAAAAAAAAAAAAATTGTGCTAAAAAGAAAAGCAACTTCATTTGTACCAGTGAAACGTCCCACTTGACACATGGCACGTTGTTCTTGGATACTGGGAGAAAAAGGAAAAAATAATTATCTAGATTCAAAAAAACACTGAAAAAGAAGAGGATGATGTTATTTCTCCTTTGTGCAATAACCCATTGCTGAGTATACACATCTACCGTAGGAGTAATTTGTTTCAGAAGATTTGAATGCATATTTTTCATTTCCCC
This sequence comes from Todiramphus chloris collaris, assembly GCA_025345505.1. NCBI lineage: Eukaryota > Metazoa > Chordata > Aves > Coraciiformes > Alcedinidae > Todiramphus > Todiramphus chloris. The sequence continues at coordinate 12,380,108 of JANVCC010000035.1, read as the reverse complement.
ACAAAAAAAAAAGCAGTCATTTGGTAACTCAAAGGTGGGATTTTCTACAACTCCTCTCCCTTCCTCCTTTTTCATCCTGTTGTCATCATTGTTCTATTCTATATAAAATATTTACATAGTCTTTAAAATAGAAAAGTAATTTTGTTGTCCTACTGGATCAAGTGTTCATCTGGAAGATTAAACACATGGATTACTGTCTGCCACTCAAACAGACAGACTCAGAAAAGCCTGGGAATTGAGGTACTGTCTGGGTAGGTGGAAGGCATGTATATTTATGTGCCTACAGTCTGGGAAGGAAAATATAATGTGTTTCTTTACTGAGGAACTTAAATGAGGTATGGGATAAAAAGAGAGTGTCTCTCTTGATGAATTTAACATTTTCCCTCTTGACTTCAACCAGAAAGCTGGATAATTTCACCAGTTCTGTTATGTAGATACAAAAATCTAAGGTGTTACACATTTAAAAACCTTTTTTTTTAAAGTGTTTATGTAGACTCTGTTGCTGATTTATGTCATGTGACCACTGAAAGATGATCTGTTGCATGAATATATTAATTTAATTTAAAACAGATCACTAACAAAGAAATAAGCAAGATGGCTAAGGAAAATCCACCTCTTCACAGACACTTGAGGGTTGTAAAAAACAATGTCAGCTCAGAGAAAAAGTGCAAAAATGTATGAATTTACTTGTTTTGTGATGCTTTTGGTTACAGATCTTTTGCGATTCATTAAAACTGTTTCATAAAAACGCAATTGGCCATGTTGGATAAGGGGGAGTGATATACAAGATACAGTAGCCCAAGACCTGATTGTTGGTGTAGTTACTGACACATTTTCAGCATGGTAGACAAAGCTGAATTAACTGTGATTTAGCAAGCCCAGTGTAAACAGAACAGCAAAACTTGGCCATATGACTTAAGTATACTTTACAAAAGCCTGCCAGAGACACTGGGTGTCAGTATGGGCCAAACATTATGCCACTGGTATCTGAACTAGTGAGGAGAAAACTAGTGCAAATATATTTAATATAGTCAGAAATTCCAACATGGGATGACAAAACACAGAAATCTTAAAATATATATAGTTACGATAGTGGGAAGAAGAGGTGTTCTTAGGACCTTGAAAGGAAGGTGGAACTACATCATAACTATAGCACTTTGCAGAACAAACAGCTTTCTGTCCATGGGGGTGTGTGATCACAGTAGAGCTGATATAGGCAACTCTAAAACTATCTGACATGAATCCTGTCAAAGTGATATCTGAGAGAAGATAATATGGAAATAAAATTGTGCTGGATTCTGGCTATCCCTGACTGCCACCACAGTTCATCATACTTTCCAGGTAGCTGTGAGAGAAGACATCCTTGTTATGATTCTGATTTATGCCAGGAGATGAAAAAAACTACCTTCAGATGCACAACCAGAAGAAGGCTGTGTTACCTTTTTCCCCAGCCCTGGCCCTGCTGTCCATTTAGCAGGACATGCACAAGGGTTCAGTTCAGAAGGCTCCCTTCCACATGGCCTAAAGAAGAAAAGCAAATCTACACCAAGGAAATACTGGCCCTTGAAACCAAGAGAAATTTCTTTAGGAGATAGTGGATTAAAAGATCCTGTAGACAGTGTAAAGAACTTATGCTCTGTACAGTTACCAGAGGCTAGTTGCAAAGCTTTATTTTTAGTCTTAGGTATTAGCTAGTCTCTTTCCAAAGGTATCAGCCTGGATAAATACAAGAACATTCAAAAGTGTCTCTCTGCTTGATAGGCAATTCTTTTAGAAATAGGCGGACGGAGGAGTAACATAGGTGTCTTATAACTTCATAAGATTATATTTAGTGCTAACATTATACTGAGAGAGTACAGATACTAAAAGTATTCCAGCTCTTGACCCCCAGCTGTTGAAACAAGAATAGGAGACAGGTATTAGGAGCTGAATTTAAAGCATGTCTAAACAAATAAAATTCTACTTGAGCAATTTTCCCTCAGAAGTTTTAAACTATTAATATCACGTCAGTAAACAAAGCTAAGTTTCACAAATGACAAATAACATGAAGGGGCAGAATAGCATTAAGTGATATGGTATTTAATGACAAGTCTATTATAATTCTGGGACTGATCTCACCTATTGTTCATATTTCTCCATTAGGAATGAAAGAGAAGAAAATAGATTATAGCTTCCTGTCCAAGATAAAGTTAAGTTGATTGAAAAAAAACTATCAGAAAACAAAAAATAAGAAAACCCAGTATTAATTCCCACAGAAGAACTGCCAAAGGCATATTTCAAACTCTCAAACACAGGTGGAAAATATACTGCACAATTTCAGTTTTGGTAATATGAAAATCCCACAAAAATAGATTGATTATTTCAACAAGAAACAATATCTTCAGGCTTTCTTCTTATCTACTCTTCTGCAGCAGCTACCACAGCATCCAATAAGAAGAGAAACACTGTGATTTTCTCTTTTTGTCTTCACCAATTTTAATGTTTCCTCTTCTTATGTCTGTTAGACCTTTCTGTCAGTGCTCAAATTTGGCTTTCACATCTTGTTCACAAAGCTCTGAGTGAAAGCATTGTACTGTTCAAAAGCTTTTATACCTACTGACATCAGCTTCAACATTGAACTTCAGTATTCCAACCATATGTCCTGGTAGACAGCTATGTCTCTAGTAACACATCACAGTTTGTTGTAGTTCTTGACAGTTTTTGCTTCATAAAGAATGTAGATTGGATTAATGGAGTCACTGAAAGTAAAAGCTGGAAGACACCAACAAGTGTTATGGAAGAAGGACCATATATGTTGTCCATATTAAGCCAGCAGCAGTTTTTTTTATCCAAGAAGGTCTGCTAAATTAAAATTAAGATAACAGGAAGAAAAACCCACAGCTGAAATTTTAAATATTGTCGCAATTGCCATCTGCAAACTGCTGTAAGGTAACTCATGGATGCTTCTTATGAAAACTTTCACTGAACAAGTGATATTAAGGAGGATTTATCTTGTGAAACTAGTTTCTGACTCACACAATCTTAGGGACACCCACTCTGACAATGTGGCTGTAAGCATCATGGATTTTCTCCTTCTGGGTTATTGTAGTTGAAGGCAATCTGAGCATCCCAGGAGTTCAGGGGGTGTAGTCTCCCAGATTGCATGTGTTTAGCAACGGCTACCTACCTGTCCTTTTCTTTCTGATCTGTATTTCAAAATGTCTGTTGCCCAGACTTCAACGCCAACAAATGATGTGTCCTAATTTCCGCATAAGACTGACAAACCTGTCTCCATGTACAAGCAGTCATGAGAAGCAGTCAATTCTGAAGAACAATGGAAAGAGGTTTAGTTGGAATCCACTTGCCTTTCTCTGTGCCAGTTGGTTAAGAGACTGGTAGCCCTGTACATTAGGCACCCATCCCTGATACTCCTAGCAAAACATCAGCTTATCTCTGGTGCTATGCCAGGATTTTATGCTCCCTTTACCAAATTCCAAAAGGAGGGAATGAGAAGATTAAAAATAAGATTCCATACTGTCCTATGCCTGTATCAACACAATGAGAAGACAGACTTCCGAGTTTCAAAGAAGCTGGGTCACTCCTTGAGAGGACCACATTGTCTGAACTCACTACTTCATGGAGGATATACTGAAATTGAAGAGGAGACCCCAGGGTAGACAGCTATGTCACAAGAACATAACCTCACCTTTCCCTGAATTTCAAATGTAAAAACACTATTTCGTTTTTAGGAGATCACATTTGTCATGTATCTCATCTGCACGATCAAAAATATATTTGAGAGAAACATAGACTATATTTCCATAAATGTCATGGTACAAAGCTGTTACCAACAGATGTATCATTAAACTGTATCATATTGTTAAAAATGATAAAGCTGTAAATAAAAATGAAGCAAAGGTATACACATTTATTGCCACCTAAAAAAGCAACAGTTTATTTTGATAGTGGTATCAGAGAAGACAAAAGAGCTATAGGAAAAGGCAGCAATACAATTCATCTGCATATTGATAGTCTGAAGATCCAAAGTATATATCAGAACAATTTCACATCTTCACATTTCGAATCTTGTGTTGCATCACTAGTGAAAAACAATAACTACTTTCCCGCATGACTGACTTTCTTGAGTAACAAACAAGTAATTTCTATTATACAGTATGTGTTAGGTAATGAGGCAACTATTGGTGAATATTGGTGCTAAAAGTGCACTCAAATGGTTCTGTGGCAAAATTTTTCTCTCTGGTGCCTATAAATGTGTAGTGACATTGTCCATATTTCCTCCAGAACTGCAGTAAAAATGGCTGAGAATGTAACATGTTTGGAGTGTTTCATAATAACATTATTTATTCTTTTGCCTTACTTTGATGCTAACAGGATGTCTTATATTCCAAAAAGCTGAACATTGAATAGTCTTCCCTGGGGTACATCTATGAAGACACATTGTCAATGTTTCCATAGGAAGTAAAATACCTTCTATCAATGGTACACATTATGCAAGCAATTTGGCACTTAGGGACACAGTTTAGTGGTGGACTTGGCAGTTTTAGGTTAGCAGTTGGACTTATTGATCTTAAAGGTCTTTTACAATGTAAATGATTCTATGAATTGTGGTTAACTACAAATAAAATGTGATTAAACAAAGAGGACAACTACAAAGATAAAGGAAAATCTGGATCTGATTCTCTGTTCTTGTCTGCTTCCTTTCTTACTCCCTCTTCCTTACCAATTTCTTTCTATCTTAATTTTTCTTTATTTTTCTTTCATGCCCTTTTCTTTCACCTTGCAGTTTTTCATTTCTTAGATGAAGACCTTCCTTTTCTGAGTAATGGAAATGCTATGTCTTTGGTCAGAATCATTATATATAATTAATATAATTAACTGTAGTGACATGGCATATATTGTTGAACTAAATAACAATTAATAGCTGGAGGAAAGCTTTGAAAACCATCTCATATGAAAAGTTTCTAGGATTATTTCTTTTAAGGGATTTTCATGAGCCATCAGTTACTTTTAGTGCAAGGTTGTAGAGTTAATAGTACAATTAAATCATTTGAATCCATAGAGTAAAATGTAAAATGTGTCTCTCAAATTTTATTATAGGGAACACACATAACAGGCTATATTGGTGAATTTACTTTTTTCTTTCATTCAGCATTAATAGCAAAAATATGTCTCTGCTTTCTCCATCCCATGTATATACCTTTGCCCCAAAATGAATTGCAATTGCTTTTTAAAGCATGGCCTCTCAGTTCTTTGAAAGCCCTTTTTTGGAAAGTTCATTCACTAGTGCAGACATGAATGAAAATTGAGCACTTTATAATTTGGCTTTGTAGCTGGCTTTAAGCTCCAATAAATAAACATTAAGCAACATTAAAGAATGCACAGTGTCAAATTCAAAGATGCAAATATCATGCTGTAGTATGGACCTCTTGGTACTCTGAGTTGATTTTATCGTACTGTATTGTAATGTATTTTATTGTGTTGACTTCTTCAACCTTGTCTTCCCTTAGTACGTGTCTGACTCTGTGGTGTTATAATCTACATACTAAAACATCATAAAGAGGCAAAAGTTAAATTAAATAGGGGATGTATACAATTTATACCTAAGAAGAAGTCGAGCAAAGAGTAGGGCTTAAAAGCCATCAAATCAAGTGAGCATTGGCAATATCAAGTGAGCATTGGCAATAAAGAAAACAGGACCAAGATATAGAAGACTGATAGGCAATACCAAACATAGAAAGGGAAGAAAAGGAGACTTCAAAACTCTGGGGAAAACACGTGAAGAATTGTTAGGAACAATGACAAAACATGGCGAGTCAGCTGTCACAACAGCACTTTACAGAGAGGTGAAATGTAAAGATCAGAAGTACCCCCACAGAAGATAAAGCATGGATGCCAGAAACTTCCCATCTCTGCTGCTCTGGAATAAAATTCTATACACACCAAGCTTGCATAGAAGTGCTCTAAGTAACTCTCAACTTGTGTCCAAAGACCACAGTCTGTCAAAACAACCTACAGTGGCAGCTACTGCTGTTTGCAGACACATTCTCCTTGCAACAACTACATGCAGGTCAGGAAGAGACGCATGGCAGGCTTTCCAGGACAGAAGGCAATTAACCTGGTTTTCATATCAATTTAGAAGGGCAGAATGAAGGAAAGACAACAGATTAAAAATTGTCCTCTAGATATTCCTGTTTGCATCATGTTATAATAGACTAAGGTAAGGGAAAACATTTTCCCTTCTATTCAGCAACAGGGTTGTATAAATTGTGGGTATGGTACAGGTGAGCTTTTCAAGTTATTATTCAGGATTGACTTTACCAGGGAATTCTCTCAGATTGTTAACAGCTTGTCCTTCCTTAGAAATAGGAAGGACAAACACCTTGTTTGAACATTTTCTGTTTTTCTTTTAATTGCTTGCTATGGGCATTATTTCTTGAACTTCCTTTAATATCTGTTGGCTGGGATTTCAAGGAGAACAATGATGTCCAGCACACCCTTAAGGTATAAATGAAACCTATTAGCACCAAAGAAATAGGTCACTGTAAGTTTCTTCAGTATGAGCCAAACTCCCTGCTGGTGTAACTGGGCATCTGTTTCATTTGCAGATTGGATTAAAGGACCTTTATGGAAGGAAATGTTTAGTTTTCATAATTTTGTAGCCCATGAAAAATATTCTTGCTTTACAAAAAAAACACCTCACTTCCTCTTCAAACGAAAATGTGTCTAGTTATATTTGTAACTTGATTTCATGGCTTTAGTTGTAGCATGAATAAGTAAATTATTATGTCTGGCTTAAACAACATCTACATACATATATTTTAAGGTGCTAACTAATGCTACTGACCAAAAGTAAGTCTATAGGTGCATCAGGGAGCCAAGCAGTCAAAGAAGAGATTTTGTGGATTAGTCTGAAGAGCTGAGCTCTCTAAGTTACACTGGAGTTAGAGTTTATCTGATTAAATGATGATTTGTCTCTAGGCCCTGACTCCTAATGTCAGAGTGGAAAGTGAATTTCCTACCTGCTTTACATCACCACAGCTCCATTAAAATCAATGTATGAAGTGAATACACTTTAACTTAGTACTGACCTAGGTCAACATTTCTGCAAGAACTGATTTGAGTGAAGGACATCATTATTAATTATACACACACGAGCTGGTTTTTCATTGTTAACTAATGCAACCTTATTTTCATTCAATATTTCAAAACATGTTACCTCTTTTTCTTCCTTGTAGGAACCATTTTTCACAAATAGATGATACAACTTCGTTTCACCATTAAGGAGTAACCCATCATCATCTATGGCAAGCTAAACACATAATAAATCTTTGCAGTACCAAAGTTTTCACATAATGTATCATGTAAATGTGTTTAAATCCACAGGCTGCCCTTGATCTGTGAGCGGTTTCCCATCAACTCCATTGGGAGCCTCACAATTGATATCTGATGTTACTACCGCAGTCATTTAGAAGTATAGCATATCTATGCAAAGAAGAATTTTTGAGTTAAATTTTAGTAATGATTTTTAAAAAATAAAAATATCTTTTTTAATTTAAGCTGTATCCATACTCTCCTAAAACACTGAGTAAAATACGTAAGAGCATGCACTGAATCAAAACAGATGTATTCCAATATGCTAAACTGCAGGAGAAAGATAAAAAAGCACTAATGAATAATCTCTAAAATTCATTTCACATATCTGTTAAATTACTATAGAGACAAAATATCGGTTCTAGACTATTGTTTATTTGTGGAAATTTTTAACGGAATGCAGTATTTGATCACACTAAAAACCAGAAATCAATACACAGCAGTCTAGTAATCTAGTTGTATCATTTATTGTAAAAAGCTAGGCAGAGTGCTCTGAAAAGGATCTAGATCAAATGCTGATACCAAAGTAAATCAATTTTTATACAGCAGAGTTTTTACCTCATCAAGGAAATTTTGCCTGTCCTTGCAAAATATTCTACAGTTGACTTGAACAACTAATAAAAACACTCTGTCACTTGTACAATTAACTATCTGACAAATATCTTACCTCTGGGTCCTTGAACTCCTGTTATCTGTTGAGTTAAAGCATAGGACAAACAAGAAGGAGGAAAAAATGGTCAACTGTTGAATTTCTCAGATGGAAGAATTATTAGGAATATAAAGAAAGAGTTGATTCTCCAAAAGGATTATGGTTTAACTGTCATTCCAAAATATTGGCGCAGAAGTACTTAAGACTGAAAGGTGGATTTCTATAAGAAGGACAGACAGGAATGATCCTTTGGCAGGGCGGTTGGACTTGATGATCTCTAGAAGTCCCTTCCAACCCCTATCATTCTATGATTCTACGAGAGGAAAAAAAGGGAAAAAAATTACCCTTTCATATCAAGGATTCAAAAAACCAAAAAATCTCAGACAAAATGAAAAAGGAATTTGACCTAAATATTAAAATATTTATATAATAATGTAAAGGAAATAGAATACAGTAACTGTTGTATTGCTTATGATACAATAGGATATTTTAGCTTCTTAGATATCCCAAATGCAGCAGATGCAAAAAATGCTATCCATAATGTTTCTGGAAGAGATTGGTGACAGAGTTCGGTGACAGAGTTCTGAAACAGAAGGTAGGGAAAAGAGTTACAGAGAAAGCTCTACTTTATCACTATAAGCAGTACCCAAAAGGTGAGATTTTTATCCTGTATGTTAGCATCTGAAGATGGATTGCAAATTCTGAAAGGTGACCGTGAAATGACAGAGTTCATGGTGCTTACGAAAAGAGGAAAGGTAAAGAGGAAGATAAAAAATATCTAAATGAACTAAAAAATTTTGTGTAAACTTAACAGAAAGCATGGGAAGGATAATTCAGGAGAAGCAGCTACTCTCTAAGATGCTAAGGACAGAAATTAAAGTTACCCCAAAGAAGAGGAAGGGTAAGTGTAGAAAGAAAAAATAATGTGAACTCTTCATTGACTTCAAAACAAAAAGGAAGCACATAACAAATGAAAACAAATTGTTGCTACTCACACAGGTATAAAATATCACAAAAACATACAGACACACAAAGGCCAAGTCAAAAAGGTCAAGATACAAAATGACATTAAGCAAGGCAAAAGCTACCAGGACACATTAATGACAAAAGGAAAAATACTCTCTACGTACCTAGAACCCAAAAATCAAAGTGTTATCATATTTTAAAAGGGAAAGTTATTAAGAAATAAGGCTCATAAAACTGAAATGTGTTCTGATATTCAATATTAGTATTCACTAAGATATTTATGACGAAGTGGCTAACACACTAAAATAAGAAATTAGTATCATAGATTCTAGGAAAAAAACCCACATTTTAAGAATCTGGGAGACAACATGGATATAAGGTTCAACAACATAGATATGTCCAGAACAAATCATGTCAAATCAGCCTAATTATCTCTGATATCACAGGGAACAGACACTGGCAATCAGAATTTTTCTAACACATTGCAATTATTTCACACAATTAAACAAAAACATTAAAACATTCCAAGGAGCTGAACTGCAGAAATGCAGACTAAATGACGATTTGTTGGGCAGTAGCTCCTAAAAAGGAGGTCTAGAGGTTATAGAAACTGTTGAATGTGATAACAATTTCAAGAAATGACATCATCATACTGTGAGGATAGGCCAAAGAAAATGTGAAATAATCCCTCTCTCTGTTCAGATCTGGAAGAATCTTGGCTGTGAAAACCTGCCAAGTTTTGACCAGTCACCTAAAAAACAAGAAAAAAAATCCATTCAGTGATTTTGCAGTTTTGCTCAGTTCTTCTAACTGCACTTTCTGAAGTTAGCAGCCTGTTCTCACGGACAGTGTCTGCTTCTATCAGTGATTAACACCCCATGTTTAGAGTTACTACCAAGGATTAGTGTGCAGACCAAAGCCATTGCTGGATCTTGTATACCACGTTGGGGGAGTGCAGAAAGTAAAAGGCAGCCCCTGCAGGGAGCAGAAGACAGGACAGTTGACCCTAAACTGACTAGCGAGGGATTCCATCCCATATATATCATATTTGGTATAAAGCTGAGGGATCATGAAGGCCAGGGGACTTGACTTGGCTTTTTGGCTTCCGGCTTCTTCCTCACGTCTTCAATGGCCAGCATCCAAGGAGGACTCTGTCCATTCTACCTTCAATCCTGATCTGCATGTTCCTTAATCCAGTACCAGAATCTAGCTCCTGAATACAGTTTCCATCTGCCACTGGGCCCTCTCTGGGACTTTCCTGATGTCTGCTCCACAATATCAGTGGTGACAGTGATATAACTGCCATTGGAGAGGGTTTGGTTCGATACTGGTTTTATATATATTTGTACGCATTCCATTTTTATTATTATTATTAGTTTCAATTTAGTTAAAGCTGTTCCAGTTTCCTTTTCTAATCGCTAAGTCTCTCTCCCTTATTCCATTTCTATTTCCCTTTGGGGAGGGAGGTTGAGAATGTCTGTTATAGGTCTAGAGGGCTGCCCTGACCCTAAACCCTGACAGAGAGCAAGAGCAATGAGACTACGTAACTCAAAAGAGAGCTGTACCGGATAAAGCCTGTCTGGATTTGAGAGATGGTAGAACAATCCATGGTCTCAAAGCATGTAGTAGAATTCAAAAGAAAATGAAAGAGTATTTTCTCCTTTCCAAGATATAAAAAGAAGCATAATGCAGCAAGATCAAGGATAGATTTCAGGGCAGACTGCATAAAGAAAAGGGCAGCAAAGCATAGAATACATTGTCTGGAATTCTTCATCTTTACAGATTTCCAACAATAGGCGAGATGAATATCTGTCAAAAAGAAAATAAGTACACCTAGAGAAGTGGACTAACAGTCCCCTTCCATTTCATTTGTCAGGCATTGGAATGTCCTGCCCAGGGAGATGGTGGAGTCACTATCCCTGGATCTGTTTAAGAGGTGGGTAGATGTTGTGCTTAGGGACATGGTTTAGTGGTTTTTGACAGGGCTAGGAATAGGGTTGGACTTGACGATCTTAAAGGTCTCTTCGAGCCAAAAATATTCCATGATTATATGACTGATTTTTTTTTTTTTACTGAATCTGAACCCCAGCCTCTTACACCTGGTCTGGTACTGAAACAATTTTAAAAATACATGAGAGGTGCTACCTCCGCTCTACTTCTAGGTGCACAGTACAGCTGTTGACATCGTTCTCCAGGAATATTGCTTAACAGCAAGCTAGTTTGCTCCTGTTCACAATAATTCAAACAAGAATTTGGATTTCATTCTACTATAATGTAAAAATTATTTATCTGCTTTCAGTGTTTATTAGGAACATGACCAAATAGCTGAAAAAAATTAACATTTTCTTCTTGAAGTCTGAGTTATCGTCTAGTTCCTGCTTTTTGCCTTGTCCAGGTTTTTGAGTTTGCTACAGCATCTATCAACAGTAACAATACTAACAACTAGTAAGAGTATCAGGTGTCTACAGTCAAGTTTATATTTAGAATACATTTTTAATATATGTACATCACTATAACTTACAGTTTTTCAAATTTAACACCCTGAGAAACACAGAACTTTATCAGGATAGAATGGAACAGCATCTGACCCATTTTATATTTTTATTTCTGATTATAGAAGATTGCACATTTCTACTGACACCAGCAGAAATATGTGATCGGAAATCACACTGGAAATCATGAATGACTGGAAGTGTTCCCAAAGTGGTTTGGCTTCCTAAACATTTAACCCCTTGGTGAAAATACTGAAATCATCATAGCTATTCCTTTCTAAAACTGGACTAACAGTGCAGAATCAGAATGAATCACAAGGGAAAAAAAAAAAAAACTTTTTACAACCAAACAGCAATGCCTGAAACAGTTCTAGTATTAACAATTCTGACAATTCAGTATTCCTCAGCCAGGATTGTGTAGGATAAGAACAATATCTGCATGATATATTATTGCACCATTAAGTAGATGTGAAGCATCCATCACTGGCCATCACTAGAACAGGATATGGAAATCACTGAACCATTCTGTTCTGGAACAAACAGTACCCAAACTCTCAAGCACCTGACCTTCAGCCAACACATACATACCTAACAATAAACTCATAAGTAAACATTTGCAGAAGTGGCACAGAAGAAAACTGACAGTTTTGGTGACAAATTTCCACTCTTTACTGACATATAAATGTGTCTATAAACATAACAAACAGAAGCTTCATTACAAACTGCTGTTATAAAACCTGTCTTCCAGAGGACTTTAAAACCATTTTTGCTTATTTACATAAACCAAAAGAAGTGAAAACTATCTGCTGTAATGTGTTGCAACACATTGCAAAATAATGTATTATTGTGCAATGTTACAGAGTGACCTCAGGCTCTTAATATGAAATTGCTACTGATATTATTGAAAAGCTTCATTTCCCATCTTAATTCCCACTCTGGATTCATTTGTTCTTCTGTGGTCACAACAGCATCTGATATGTTGTGGAAATGATCTCACAGTTTTGTGTTATCCTGTCAAAAATCATAGTAGTATCACAAGGTATGTCCCGAATGGTCAGTGCCTGACAGTAAAAATAGACCTTATTCATTAGACAGACTCTATTATTGGATTTTTACTGTTTGGGGTAGCAGCTGTGAGTAGTAGAAGTGAGAAGAGAACACTTTCATAGTAAAAAGCTTATTCCAGAAAAGGAAAATTCATTCCCCTAAGCAAAGCTTTACAATGTCATTACTTCATTTTAAGCTTTTATAATTTATTTTAAATCAAGTAATTCTTTATGTCAATTCAGATTTCATGTAGAACTATAGTGCTGTACAGTTGCCAGGGTCATTTTTAGGCATTTTCCTGCTTTCAATTTTCTCCAATTTTGAATATCCCATCCCAGAATCTTTACAATAAGACGAAGGGAGGAAATAACCAGCACAAAACAGGTGAAATTTTCAAAAGCAGTCCCTGTTGGATTTACTCAGCTCATACAGATAAGTTGCCCTAAAATGCCTTGAAAAATCAAGACTTCCTTGCACTTCAACAATGTCTTTTACTTATAGGTTAGTCATTCACTTAGAGCAGAAATATTTACCCTCTACCCATATTCTCCACATGTCCTGTCTATTCTTGACTGATGGAAGTAGATTTTAAATTTTGTTGGGCATTAGATAAATCTCCTGGCATCTCCTAACTCAAGGGAAAGCAAATGTGCTCTCCACTTAGTCTGCTGGCTCACTGACTGTGCTTTGCTAAAGCTGCGGATTTTGCCAAATGAGTGAAGCACTGTAAGAACCACTACCAACTGAACTGTTCCTACTTTCAGAGGGATATTCATAGCATTGGCTCTCTACCTTGGTGTAAGATAAATACAGACAGGCTAGACAGTTCAATATTTATTTAATTTTGTCATGTGAAAACTGTGGGTCTGTGGCAGGTATAAACTGCACTTATAGAAACAGAAACTGTTCCTCTGGGCTTTTAAAAGTTATTCCAGAAGTCAAAATCAGTCTTGCTTCTTTTGCCATTAATGAATCTTAGCTACTGCTTAAATCTTGTGCTGAAGTAAATGTAATTTCTTACCTTGCTGTTTCACGTTCTCCCATGTACATATAGCATTCCTGACTTCTGAAGCAGAATGAAAGGTAGCTAGACAACATCACATAGAGAAACTTATTTTTGCTTCCCACCTTTCACTTGCCTCTGGCTGTAGATTGCTGAAACTGCAGCTTAAAATCAGTATCAGAAACCTCTTTTTCAATTTTCATATTCAGATTTTATAAATGTTCTGAAATGATTAACAAATTAATTTAAGTTTCCACATGATCTCTGATTGTTTTTCTAAGCTCTTTTCCCATAGGAAATGTAGATGAAAGTAATAGATGAGGTACTCTTCAAATTGATTTCCTCTTTCAAAAAATGTTCCAATGAATAAGCTCCAAATGAAAATACAGTGTTGCTGTTAAATCCTTGGCTTTAGCTGACATATATGCTTCTAAAGAAATTAAATCAATGGAAGAAGTATCAAGACCTTATAATTTTGTTACAGACTTTGTCCTCCAGTTCCACTATATTGTTTCTTACTAGATGTTATCAGTCATTTATTTACTAGTCAGACACAAATTGAAATAATAAATAAAATATAAAAAAAAAATTTTGAAACTAGAAAACTCACAATGCTACCTGAGGATAATTTTTTCCAGCATATTTCTCTTATCTTACCCTCATTTTTTCCCATTACTGATCCTCCTAAATATTTTCAAATTTGATTCATGGATTTCCACATGGGAAGGCACTTGGGTTTGTATAAAGCCTCATTAAAGTCAATAGATATCCCTGGGCATATTTGATTCTGTCTACATCAAGCTCCGTGGATTAGTTTCTTGGAGCAAATACCAGTATTTTCAACTTTGTATGCCTAAAGCAAGTCATTTATATGAAAGTGGCACAATTTCCAGAAGGACTGACAACTAAGCACACCCAGGAAAACTGATGTGAACAGCAAATGATTTTTTAAAAAGTGAGCATTTTGTATCTGCACAATCACTGGTGAAAAGACATTGGAGTACTACAGTTTGATTTTTGCACCTTAGAAGGGAGACTGACAGACTGAAGAAAGATCACAGAACAACACCAAATCTTAACTGAGGTACAAATACAAGGAAGAGAGATAATTAAGGAGGCAAGCCCATTTACTTCATCAAAAGACATGTCTGAGATATTATTTAATTAAAGTGTTGAAATACCTCCAAGAAAATACAATACCAACCTTTTTTAAAAATAGAAAAATAGTACTTTAATAGAAAAAAAACCCCAAACTGCTTTAAAAGTCTGCATATTACATCCATGCAAATTTATATTTAAAACAAAGGAACACGTGTCATTAAGAGAAAAGTTAGTGAGTCACTCCTCAAAATAAATTACTGAGGGAAAGAATAGTTCTCTATTTCTTGACAACTTCATTTCAAGTTTGTAATTGCCATTCTTTAATATATATTTTATCCAAACAGAAATGTGGCAGTTTAAAACAAGTGTTCCTGTAGGAAACTCTGTGGCATATGGTTCCAATATCAGATCAGATGGACATTTCTACTTTTTAGAATTTACAAATATGTGAAAAGGTCTCAGTAGAAAATCACAGGTATTATATACCTACTTTTGTAAATTTGCTCTTTAGGTAGACTAGGGAGTGATAGGGTAGAAATATAGTACACATTTCAGAAGAAAAAAGTGGAATGACATTTGAGATACTAAAAAATAAATAAATTTTAGTGATAAGGAGAGTGTTTAATTTATGTTTAGATAACGAAATAGAGTTCTTTTTGTTAATACCTTCTTTTTTCATTTGAAGGAAAAAAAATCATAATGAAGGTTTGGCATATGAACTGAATGCCCTGGAATGTTTTGGAGCAACAGCAGTGGAGAGGAAATTTGGCTAAATCCCAATCCTCCATTACCTGTGTAGTCACATTAAACTTCCTTGTAAATCAGCTAGCCTCAGGGCTACTTGAGAGAGACCACCCTCATCAGACAAAGTCTGCTTCAGTATAGGAGGCAAGGTCTGTGGAGAGAGGTAATACTTTTATTAGACCAGCAAAGGCTCGGAGTGAATTCAGTCTCCTGTGGAGAATACCAACAAGGGAATCAATTAATGCCTGTTGTGATGATAGTTTCTGTGGAGTGGATGATCAACGGATCACTACTGTGCACCTCTCAGGTCTCCTTCCCCTCCCACCCTCCTTCTTCCAGTGGTAAACTTCAGGGTGATTAAATTAATGGTCCTACAGCTTAAGTGCCTTCTGTGATGCGTGATGGGGAAAGGTTAAACCCTCCCGTGGATTGAAGGCAATCAAATTCCCAAAATAATTCTCAGGATAGAAACAGCTGGATTTTCATCTTCTATTTGTTTAGAAGCTATACAGCAGTTTCAGAACTTAATTGTAGATGCAGATAATCCTGACAGATGCTTATTATTCATGCCAGGCAGACAGAGTGGATTCTGTATTGCTAGTGAAATAGGTGCTAATATGAGCAGGAATAAATACAGGCATTTTTAGAAGTTTTTCAGAGTTAATAGTTAGCTATTACAGTTTATATGGAATGAAACATTTTCTGATCAAAGTCAACATTAAAAGTAGCTTGTTTTCTCTTATTTGCTATTGCATGGAGTATTTTCTTGTGTTTCTTTTAAAAGCTTTTATCTTACTAAAGGCCTTCTTTTGATTTCACAAGCAACACAGAAAAGAGAAAGTCCTAATTCTCAGAGGCTTGCTGAAGTCATTCTAAGCGTAGAAAAGCAGCTTAGCCAAAGTTTTGCTAGTGTAGGTTCACTGACAGCAGCTCTTACACCAAGAGCTAATCCTGCCTGATGAGTGTGTATAATGCATGTAAACTAGAAAACATCATCTCAGCTGAAAAGACAAATGGCTGTGAGGCCATCTTAGATGGAATATGCTAGCTGTTCCCTTGTCATCCTGCTCCTAAGCATCATTGAAAAAGAAATTTCTCTATAAGCCTATGAATGGAAAGTAACTATTTTGCGGCCTTGTAAAAGAGCTTTGTCCCAGATTTATTGTACTGTACTATGCATTCACAAACCATGAGAGAAGGACCAAGAAGTTTTCTGCTGTTCAGCAGAATGAGGTTGTTTCCTGTGCTTGTGCTCTTTCATCTGTAAGGAAATATTGCCTCTAGACACGGGCACTGCACACATCTGACAGTCACAGATAGAGACCAGCCAGAGCCCCATCTATTTCATTTAAAAAAAAAAAGCTTTGCAAAGTCAAGGTGGCAGGTGATGTTAAAAAAAGGTATGAAATATGTGGGACAACAGCTTGGTGGGTCTGCTGACTTAAGAGAAAATACTTTATAAAATGTACAAGGACAATAATTTTCACCCAGAAGTTTACAGGCAGAAAGACACAGCTACTCTTTCCCACCTTTATGCTTGGAAAAAAAAGGTTATCAATACATCTCTCTTGGCTTCCTCCATGGATTTCTAATCCTTTTTGTTCATTTTCCTTTGCCCCAGAGAATTTGAAAGAGGCTCATGACCTGCTGAACTGTTGCCCTGAATTGACGGTTCCTGCATTACTGAGAAACCTGCAGCCAGAAGGGATGATGAATAAATGGGCTGAAATGAACGAGATAATTTTGCATCCCTTTCAGAGATCCTGGGAGAAGAAGATGGACCAGAGAGAAAGAGAAGGAAGATTACAGAAAATTAAGTGCAGGATGGGCAGGAGGTTACCAGAATGAGTACGCTTTATTAAGTATACAATTGCACCATTACTATTAAACCTGGTTCAGAAATACACAGCTAAATAATTTCTACTGTGAGGAAGACTGGTGGTGTAGTCTACTCTGGGAATTGTATTCCAAAAAGAATGGTGTGCTAATAATATGCTTTCCTGGAGGCCAGAATATTTTCTAACCCACCGATGCTGCTTTAGTGCGTTCAGAAATTCCCATCAGCCTTTTGTCATTGCTTCATTTCACCCATGGGACACACTCTCTGACAGGTTGGCCACCTCCATGTAAAAGTCATCCCTATGACACTTCTCTGAATTCTCTCCAGAATGAGAAGAGTAAAACTCACCTTTGTTGTTGTCTCAGGTCATATCACATTAGGAGAAAAAAGATCAAAAAGACTGCAATTCAGAATTTTTTTTTTCAGACACTTCCATCCTCCTTATAAATGAAAAAAGAAATATTATTAGTTGCAGTCATAAAAAAGTTCAATATTTTTTTAAATGTTATCATAAAGCAGGCTTGTTTTTTCTACAGCAAAATAAGTCTCAATGCTTCTTTTAACTCAAAATTTAAATCTACACTATTTTTTTTTTTAATTCCTCCAAATTAAAGAATATGCCCTCTAAAAAGAAGAGAACATAGAGGCTTGCAGAGCTCCCTGGGTGGATAAAGAGGTAGTTAACAGCCACAGCTGCATCCTAGACAATACAATGACAATGAGCTCCAGCATCATCCTAAACTTCATCATACTGCAGGTTTCATATTCATAACTCACCCTTTTAACTCTTCTTCAGTTCTCTAAAAATGATTTGTAGAATAAACATGACCTACTAAGTCTATTGTTTAAGATTATCCGTCATAGATGGCTTCTTTTAAAAAAAAAAACGAACTGCAAGTTTGCTTACTTGCCTAGTGACTGCAGTAAATAAAATGACAGCAAATAAAAGCAAAGAGGCAACAAAGGTAATGATAACTATCCACAGTTCTTACTGAGTGACACTTTTGGAAGCTGAGAACAAGCAGAGATGAAGGGAAGTTTTACCATTCCTTCTGGTTTTGGACATAAAGAGTATTTTGACAAAGTTATGACTAGAGAAATCCAGAATATTACTGACTGCTTATTAAATTTTTTTATATGGATGTACTGAAGAGCTGATTGGATATTGAAAGTACATTCTGCAAACAGCCAAAATAATTAAACCTGCAAGGATTAAAAAAAATTTTAAAAATAGTGCCATTTCTCATAGAAGGACCAGCAGTAACTAAGCTGACTAGGAAAAACAGCTTTTCAATTTCCTCCTGCTTGGTATATTCTATAGATTATGTACTTTACTATTTCCATGAGAAACTTCTCTCTATATTTAAGCACTTCTCCACTTGGATATTGTTTGAGAGCACAGTTCTTTCTCTCTTAGTGGATGACCAGAAGACAGAAGAATTCCATTCCGGTGAGGAATTAACTTGCCCCTTTGAGAAAAAAATGGGCTCAGGAGAACCAGAATAACAAACAAGCTAATTCTACAGCAACTTCTGCTGAGAAGACCAGGGGAATCACTTAGGCTTCAGGGCAGTGAAGAATAAAATAGTCTGTAAGCCTGAAAATACTGCAGGTACTCACAATAACATGGGCCAGATTTGGAGAGAAGATCTTTTTAAAGGGATATAACCAGAATCATTAATTAAATAATTCAGAAGAAGGCATTAAGGAGATCATAAGGGCAATTTCTTAATTAAGTGGTCCTGCTCCAGAGAATTGGGAATATATTATCTCTGAGGATACTAAGTATATAAGATTAAAAAATTATTATAAAAATCACACAAAAATTCAGGGATACTATAATTGTCACAAGAAACTTTGTTCTAAAACCACATTTTCAACTAAATAAAATAAAATAATTGACTCCACTTATACCTTATTTTATAAGCTGCACTTGGTATTAAAAAAAAAAATGCTATTTAATAGATGTTTGACATAAAGCAGCATGATGTTTTCAGTTCACAATAACCAGAACAGAAAAACAAAGAGTTAACATTTGGATTAGTTTTTAGTTTAGCATTGTTTTTTTCTGTATCCATATAAGCATATCTATACAGTTAAAAGTCCTTTTAGAATAACTATTAATATTTAAGAACTAATAAAGTCTGTGCAATTTTAAGAACATCAATCTGTTCCTCTTTGGAAATTCAGTTTGTATTAACCATATGTATTTTAATGTCTACAAGGAGCTATTTCTATAGCTCCCAGATTCTGGAGAGAGTGACTGTGAAAAATAGTTTTAAGACATACCTAAATGAAGACCCAAAAACTTCCCACTGTGAAAAAAATAGTAAATAGACTTTTGTTTTGTTCTATTACTTTTAAAAGGCAAGTAGCATCCAAAGGAATTCCCAGAAATTGCTGGTGGTACAGTCCAGCCAGCCCTTTGTTCTGGCAGAAGGGCTCTTGGGAAAGGACCTATCATAACTTTTCCATGGGTTAGCACGACTCCTGTGAGCCTTCCAGCTGGATTAACGACCTTGGTCATAGCATGCCAGTGGCTGAGGTCAGCTCTGCATTTACAGGCATCACTGCCAAGCCAACACAGACAGATGGTCATGCGGGGTCAGGTAGTGCAGATGAATTTCACTGTCAATGACAAACACAGTCAATGCAAAATAAGAAACAGAAGGAGAAAGTCAGTTATCTTCTCCTGGAAACTGCTAAACAGCACATTTCAGGCTCCCGGGTTTATACTTCTGGTTCATGAAATTAGCAAAATATTATCCTATTTGCTGAAAATCAATTGCATGGCAGAAGTAATAATTTCCCAGACAGGGCAAAAAACTTAACAGAGTCAGAATGTTTATCCAGATGTATAACTGCTTGTGAAAACTCCTCTGCACAATTTGCCATCTTTCAAATTCCCAAACCCAGACAAGAAAGAATATGTCCCTAAAGGCTTTCAATCTCAACATCTTCATAGATAGCAATGAAACCTAAGATTAATTCATGACAAGGAGCCTGAGTGGCCTATCTTTTTTTTGTTTACAATGTCAGAGAGAGAAACCACCTCACACTGACAGAAAGCTAAAACAGAAGCATGCAGAAGAACAACAGCCATGCTGTACTTAATATACCAAAACATGTTACATCAAAGTCCTATGACAACTTAAAACATATTAATTTCTTATCTTTTCAGAAAGTACATTCTTCATACGTCCTAGACAGCCTAAAGATTCATTGTGTATCTTTGAACATCTTAGTAATTTTGAGTATTCCAGACTTCTGTGTAACAATTTGTACTATGCAGAATATTCATCTCTACATAACTACAGTAGTCTCCTGCAGTTTGTCTTTCAATAATATCAGAGAGAGAGAGAAGGTATTAACTGCCTGCTTCTTCTGCTCTTTTGTCTAGTAAATAGAAAATTTTCTGCCAGTATGCCTTCTCCAACACTTTTATAAATACACACTTATTTTTCTCTTTCACACATAAACAAAAAAGCAAACAAACAAACAAAAAACCAAAATCCAAAAAACAAAAACCCAAAACCAAAAACTTACATTAGTACAGTTTTCTCTCCTGCTCACCTGGAGAGACAGTTTTGAAAATGCGGTAGTTTTTGACAGCCTAGCATCTATGATACCATCTTAGACAGAGAATTGTAGAAAAAAAAATCTTGCATTTTCTCTTAAGCTAGAATTGGCATTTCTTTATGTTACTCATTTTTTCAATAAGACACACTTCACAGGGCAGTTCCTTCCTGCCGTAAAGTCTCTTTCTAGCACAAGAAGATACCTTGATTATTTTTTAACTTCTGGATCATTTACACTTCTGCAAATGCTTTTTTAATGACAAACCATTTAAAGAGTAGATTAATATTATCACTCTTGTTTTACAAATAAAAGACTGTTACACACACAAAAAATTGCACAGCTAATGCAAGATCTTGGACCATAACTGAGAACCCCCCATATCCTTTTTTCAGGGCAGTGTTTGAACATCTCTCCCTCACCCCACTGCTTCTGTTTCAAGAACAGCTTAAAACAGATTGCATTTATACACCAGTTGATATGAAAGCAGGATTATGTATTAAACATTTTGATAAAGACAAAATGCTCTCCTCTCTTACAAATATGATGTGTAGGTAAAAAAAGGAAGGATTTTTATCAGACATCCTGCAACTCCTCTTCAATGTAGCCCAGGACCCAGATTGCAGTTGATGGTCAAATGTTCCCTTCTCTGTATCCCACCACAGACTTCCATCACACTCCCTGCCAGTACATGATGAGAGGAAACAAATAGGTTTCAACAACATACATTGCGTTTTGAACTTGATAGTGATTGCATAACAGAATTATCTATTGCATAGGCTATTACTACTTCTTAGTAGTAATCATTCATGAAAAAAAAACCAGTGCGTAATACTATCTTTTAAAAATTGTTTATTAATTTAAAATTTTTCCTTTTAAAAATAGAGAAGTAATTGTATTAAGCTATTTAATAAAAGTTCAATATTTCAACAGTCTTTGTTCATTTTTATTTTGATTGTATACCAATATGTATATCTTGTATATCTTTAGAGGATGTGATTGATCCTGCTGGCACCTGATATTTAATACAAATTGAATGTGTTCCTTCTGAAAATAAATAATCCCATCTAAAAAATAACCTAAGTTATGTCAATGCTTAAACAATAAACTGTATAATAATTTTTAAATAAAATGACATATGGGTTTACTTTTCTAGATGCTGCAGTAATTCAATTTCATTTAAATATTCAATTTCAAAATGTAATCCTCAAATGATAATTAAATAGCACAACCAGTTACAAGATAGATCAAATGTGGAAAGCGTCAGTTGAGATTACTATCATCTCCACTGTGACAACTGACTTAGCAGGGAATTTCTAATTACAGGTAAAGCATTTCAGTAACTGCTGAGCGTGCCTAACCTGTTTGTTAAAAAAAAAGCTCAACAAAGCAAGCCCCCTCCTAGCAGAAGTGTAGCATATAACAAATTTAATCCATTTATGAGTAGAAATTCAATAGAAAATGAGATTGACAGTAATAAAAAAAAAAAAATTTTAAATATTTGCAAAATATAAACTTTAGCCTGTTAGGAATAAACAGATCTTTTTAAAAGACCTGCAGTCTCCCTTGAGAAAAATACTCACTGACATCTGACTTCAGTGTCAAATGGCAGTTGAAGCATTACAGATTCATAGGTTAATAGGCAATTTTTATTTAACTTAGCAGAAGAGGTTTGCACTAAACACAAATTCTCTAGATTCTTCATCTCTTTTTTTTCATAACTTTGCAGTTATGCAAAAAGATGAAGAAATAGAGAAATAATAGAGGATAAAATTATTACTAAGGGCATTTGCATGGCAACACAAGCAGTAGCAGGACTGAAAGGTTTGTTGAATGTTTCAAGCATAATGCTTCACTAAAATACTATTTTAAATGGTGTTCAGTGAGATACCTCTGTCTTCCAGTGCTAAGAAACTGGGGACTGCTGGTGCTCCATACATCCCAATAAACAGCAAGGGTTAGCAGTGCTGTCTTTGGGAAGTGACAGTTGCCAGCACTCAAAACTCACCACCGTCTCGCGCGCTCTCTGGGAGTCATGGGCAGCCCTCTGATTCATTACAATAGAAATGCCTGGCATGTCACTATTTATCCTTTGTGAAATATGGCCTTGAGTACAAAGTAACACGTTCTGTTCAGAGTGAATATGGCTTCACATAACTAGCGGAGACTTGCAAGATTTATTAGAAGGCAAAAAACTGTTCTTTTCTGTGCTGATCTCACTGGATATTAAACTTTCTGTGAGTCTTATATCATGTATAATGTTTTTCTATTAGCTATAGAGAAGCAGATTAGCTCTAATAGAGATGCATTTTTAACAGTGCTTAGGAACAGTAGATGCAGGAGTTTTGAAATAATGAAATAATGTGAATTAACATACTAATTGTATTAAAAATCCAGTAACATCATTTTGCAACATTCGCTAAGTGTCGCATCTTCAGGATTAGGAGAAAAATGTGTTTGAATCTCACAGTAACTCTTTAATGACCCCATCTTTTGATTCAGTGTGCTGAAAGAAAACATGCATTCTGTGGACAAGAGCAGAAAGAAATGCAATAAAAGAAGGAAGCACAAACACTTTCCTGGGAAGGATAAAAATACAAATAATAGAGATAGATCTGGCAACAGGCACAGATAAAGGAAGAAAGAAACAATTTAGGCAAGAGTTTTAGGCTGAAAGCAGTTGCTATGGTTAGGGACTTTTGTATTGGTTTCAGTGTGTTTTGTATCTGCTCCATGTTTGAGGTTGCAGTATTTTATAGGGAAAAGAGGCTACATCAGATAAGAGGCACAAAGCCAATTTTTCATCCATTCCCTCAGTATACATCCAGACTATCTCGGAAAGATTTACAGTGGTAGGTTAGTGAACAACATTTGATCTACAAATTAGAAGATAGAAACCTGAGATGAAGAAAGGAGATACACAGGACTAGTGTGTCCTAAAGGATCAAAATTAGCATCTCAATTAAAAGAAGAAAACTGTCAACAACTTTCAGTGAAAAACAAATGCCAATTAGCCCTAAATAAAGAAGCAAACCATGCAGTAGAGTTTTGTAAAGTTTCCCACCAAAGAGTAATAGCTTATATGAATATTTCTGAATGGTTAACACAAACAAAAATTACCTTTAAAAATTAATAATTCAGGAGTAGCACTGAAGAAAACAAGTCTGTGTGTTGCTAAAGCACTTGTTTTTCTAGTGCATCTTTCTTGATTTCTTTCTTCTTCATTTGCACTGGCACCTTATTTTTTTTCTCTCTCTCAGAGGGGAAAAAAGGAGGGTTAAATAACACTATAGGTTATAACTGATTAATTATGTTAACTGTACAGCAATTTTATGATTATATCCCAGCAGAAAGTGTTCAATAGCACATTTAAGGCATACAGGTTTAAAAATGCTTGTACTTATTTCCTAGCAAAAGATGCACAGCCAGAATGTTGTGTAGCTCAAAATATAATTTAAGATAAAAGGTATATGCAGAAAGTTAATTTTTGCACTTTCTAAAATATCATCCTGTTTTGCCTCTGGCTATTACCCAGGTATAAATTACAGTAGCCTATATTGTTGTTATTAAAAAATGTCCACATATAGTCTATACTGGACTAGTAGAAGTGTCAAGCCTTTTAACCAGAGAGGCAGACAGTTACAGAAAAATACCTACTCTGCCTGTTGAACTAGGGACATTTACTTGTTAAGAGATATCTCCATGTCACATTATAATTTCTTCACAGTTCAATATTCAGTTATAGTCCTCATATTAAGGAAATATTTGCATTATCAGAAACTCTTGTTGACCTTTCCTTATTATGAAAGAAGAAAGGGTCATTTTTGCTGTGAAATGATGATAAGTATTACTTAAATGTTGTTGTTACATAAAAAAATGGACATGGAAAGGCAAAAGGGGCCTTGGGGGAACTGCATCTTAAACTGACTTACAGTTATTCTTTGAATCTTTGTATTTTCCTGACCATCTTTATGCATGCTTTGCCTTGATTATATACTTAGTCTCTAAAGGCTTGGCACACATGGAATAATTAGAACAGTAGGAATCTGGTCTGTAACTGAGATTTTGGTAATACAGAAATGAGTTATAATCATAACAATAGCAATATCTTGCATGAATATGTCAGTGGTGCTGGGTTCAGTCATAAACAGATTTTTGCAAATAATTACGTAAACAATAGAAGTAGTCAAACAAATTTTTTGGTTGCTTCATTTAGCCTGGAAAAATCAGCTTTTCTATTATAAGAAAATTGTGATATAAAATCATTAGTATAGAATCTGAAAAAAATCAGTATGCTGAATGCAAATAGCATGGTTTCTGTTAAGGTCATATTATGATTTTGTATACACCCAGAAATAACAAAAAAAAAAAAAATCTTAACATATCAGTGACTGTGGATTTTAATGATAATTTTCTATGAATAGCACAATATTCATTATCTATGAATATCTAGATTCAAAATGGGTCATCATCAGATGTTTTGACATCTGGACATGTTTTGAGACATGGTTCTGGCTTCCCAGATAGCTGGATATCCTAAGGCATTGTGAGACAACTGACACAAGACTCCAGTAGTCTTGGGAAAATTAGTAAATTATTTTGCAACAACATGAAGATTTGTACAGACTGTTTCTTTTCCTACATAGGTTTTAAGGACCTTGGTGAAGCATTTTTGAAAGAGAATGATGTAGTGATGATATATGAATGATGTTTAAGAATAACAGTTCAGATATTCTTTTTGTGCAAATGCCATCTTTATGAGTTTTTAAATGGACTCACTTCTTAAACTCTCCTGGGAATATACAACACAAAAAAATTATCCTATTTAGTCTACTATGTATTATATAACTTCTTAACCAATATGAGTGATGAATTTTTCACTTTCCTGGAAGCCATAAACATTCAAAAAGCAAAAGGCCCTAATCTCATGAAATAGTTTTCAAAATGTCCATTTTTCTTCTTTCTATACTTTACTGGATCCATGAGAGTTAACTTTTCCGAGGTTTTGTCCCCAGCTTGCAGAACTAAATTTTCCTTGGCAGGGTGGAAATAAAAATGAACAGAATGAGTCTTACATCTTGGCCATCTGATTTTAAAACTGGATCTCAAAGTAAAGTATAAAATACCATTGTTAAAATCAAACAGGTTGATACAATAGAACTTCTTTTATAACAGCCATTCTTCCCAGTTATTAAATTAATTTACTCTTGTGTACTAAAGCAAACTGCAAATTCCTCAGGGCATAGCACAATTTTTTTTTTTTCAATACAAAGTTGAATACAGAAGAGTCCATTCCTAATTGGAATTCTTCAGATCTTCTGTATTATAAATAAATACGATAATTAGAAATGTACTAAGATAAAAAGAAGCAAAAAGTCCTCTAAATACTACTGAATGTTTCTATAATCCAGTGGCAGTAAAAGTTCACTGCTCATTTTGTTACATAGCAATTAAAGGTAAGTACCTTTCAAGGATCACAAAAATAAAAAGAAATGAAGACTTCAGTGAGTACGTTCCCTTTCACAAAGCCAAGGACAAAACCAGATACCAGACCTGAAACAAATAGAGAGGAAGACATTAAAATCAGTCTGAGGGATTTTCTTGAAGTATTGTGAAACTTCACAGAACGTAAAAGGTAAACAAAATTTTAGTAATATAGTATGTTAATTTTATTGAGGGAAATAAATCACATGAAAACAGTATCTCAATTGTCAAAGACCAGTGCTTAACCAGGTAACGCTTGAGGAGGTAGGCGTCTGTCAGACAGAAATGTAGGTATTAATCTTTAGAGACTGGAAGACAGAATCATATATTAGCTACTTCCACATGACAAGTGAATAAATAAAGCCTTTTGCATAGTAGACTCAGTACAAATAAGACAAATTTACCCATCAGAGTGCAGATACTTTGAGCATGTTCTATTAGCTCCTTCCCTCTAACATAGCTCTGAAATTCATACTACAGGCAACAGAAGGCATTTATTTGTCTTCCAAACATAAGGTCATAAAAATGACAGTTTAGAAAGCTGAAAAAAATATGCAAAGAAAATTTCTATCTCACTAATGTTAATGCATAACCAGCATTTGCTTTATATGCATAACTCAGTGAGAAATAAATTAAATGACAGCTGGCTTCTCTCTCCCCCTTTGTATGTTGTAGCATGACTAGATAAACAATCTAAATCATAGCAGATACATGCTATGGAAACACTGTGTAGAGGTAGTTAATTACTCCCATCAGAGACCAAAAAAGCAATTTCATTGTTTATTTTGGAATTTCAAACACAGTAAACTGTGAAATAATCATTACTAACATAAAGGTAATTCCATGTCCATCTCTGAGAGCTATCAATAAATCTATAGATTTCAGTAACTGTGAAAAAAAAAGAAATTATAAAGAAGTGTCTAAGTAAAAAATATTTATAGAAGGTAAATGAATGCTGCTGACATAAACCAAATAACATTAATAATTATTTTATATTTAACTAGACTCTTATGCAGGTATACAAAATACAAAATCTATTCTGTTTGTCAAAAGAGGAGGGAAGCAAATTAAAAACTTCAGAGGCAATCCAAGCATCAATAAATGTCAGCTGTCATGTTTTTTAGGGTAATTACATGGACAGATTGTCCTTTCTTATAGTCTATGTTTTGCTATACCTCAGTGACAGAGTTGTCACTTACTACAATTAATGCATCTGTTTCCTACTTATAAAAGGAAAAAAAAAACAAGCCCAACACCTTCAGAACTAAGATTAAAAGAAATATCCTACACTCCTGTTTGATTTTTCTAGTTCAATATTAATTCTTCTCTTTTGCCAGAGGAGTAGGTACTGTTGGAGCCACCTGTATTTCAAGACAGTGATGGATATAGCAGAGCATACTCCTCTCCCCTGTGATATTCAGGTGATGTGACTTGCTGGGAGACATGGTGCAGGGCCCAGTACCTGGGTGGGGGGGGATGTATAAAGTTTTTTAGCATCTAAGGAAACTCACACCCTGATTAAAATCCAAATGATAGAGAAGGCAGAAAAAAGTATTTTGCCAATTTTGCTACTTATTGGTCACTCATTTAAGTCAAGCTGTTTATCGTGTACATTAAAGTCTATGTTGTTCCTTACTGTCAAAACCCTGTTCAATGTACAGTAATGAACAAGAGAGGAACTGGTCTCTTTATTTTCTGTAAAAGTATTTTCATAAAGATAAAAATGAATGCTGGAAACTGAAACAGAAATGAATTAGGAGAAGTAATTCCTTAGTAAGGAATTTACCTCAGCTTGGTCAGACAACAGTTTCTGAATAGAGACTGCTGTATGTAAAGCAGAGGCAAGAACGATGGTTAAAAAAACCCTGTAAATTACTCCTGTGTTGTGATTAACGTGTCCTATCCTCAGTGCCGAAACCCGGGAGACACCGAGGGTCCACTGTGAGACTCAGACTCTCATAGAGAGGAAGGCAAAATGGCATTTTATTGAGGGCTACAGGCACTTATATACCAGTAACAGAGCCAGCCCTTCGTGGGTGGTATCCTACCTGGTTTCTACGTTTCCGTTACAGCACGTGATCTTCCGCATCGCCACATCCCTGTACTACCACACTCCTGGAGCACGTTCTTCATGTTACTCACTGGAAAGAATCCCTGTCTCCATACATGCAGATGCTTAAGACATAGGCTTATGCAGTCTGGGGTTCAAACTCTGTCTCACTCCTTAATACCCAAAGAAATGCACTCTCTGGTTTACATAGTGACAGAAGCAGGACACTATTGACAGGAATCATCATCTCTATTAACTCCACTGGTTACATCTGTAATTCAAGATGCCTGTCCTATAGTGAAAGGCTTCCAAGTAATTATCTCAAGATACTAAAGCAACTGTCCCTATAAGTACAACAAATATGTTTCCATGGGTCAATAAAACTGGTAACTATTGGGGGAATTTGAAAATTAGTATTCAACTCAAAATGACTGCCAGATTCAATTTTAATTTAGTTTGGGTTTCTGAGGAGTGAAATGGAGAGATACAGGTGGATATGATGGTGACTCTTCTCCTTAAACACACTTAAAAATTAACTGCACTTTGAATACTCATGTTTTTTCATGTCATGTGCATTTACTAGCAATTAATTAATTTATTCTTGTAATCAGAATAGGTTGTAATTTTACATTTGCAAAAAAAAGATATTTTTTTCACTTTTGGTAATGGCCTACTTGAGATTAATTTATTCATCTCTAGAAAGCTGCAACAGAAACCCTGCCACATTTGTGATTATAAGATTACTTAGAACTGAGATAATGATGAAGAAATGGGTCTCCATACAGGTTTTACAGAGTCCTGCAGTTCACAGTAGGGCAAATATGTCATCCAAAACGTACCCCACAAGCACATGACAATGAAAAAGAAAAGAAACAGCTATTTTTAATTTGTAGTCCAAGTATTAACCTTAATCTCTGCACAGTACAACACAAGGCAGCAAATTGTTGGCGTTACATTAAAAAAAAAAATAGAAAAAAATGAAAGTAAAAAGAGTTCATAACATTTTAAGAAGGTAAGTACCCACTCCAATTTAATGAGAATTGGTCTTTGACTCATCTTAGAAAAAATCTCTGAAGAATAAACATCTAAGAACTAAATATACTAAAAGAGCAAGGAAGAATTACAAGCATACACAACATTCCTATGATACAATGTTTGTATAATACTAAGCTTGAAACTGTGTCTAATATTCAGTTTCATTATACCACAAAATCAGTTACCCTGGGATTGGTCACAGTCTGCTGTCACTTACATAAAAAAAAATTTCTCACTAAATGAAATTTTCTGTTATCATCTTAGCTATTTGATACCTTTTAATGAAAATGCTGATAATAGTTTCACAGGCTTACTAGCTGACCTATCTTTATTTTCTGTATGTCTGCATTCAAAAACGTCAATCCCTCATAAAAAAAAAAAAAACAACAAAACAAAGCCACACACAACAAACAAAAAAAAAAAAAACCAAAACCAAAACAAACCCAAACAACACTAAAAAATCAAACAAAAAACCCAACAAATCCAGATCTAAAATAGGCTAATAAATCCCTGCACATCTGGCCAGCAGTTAGTATAAAGGTTGTTCTTGCTTTTCTATCATGCTAAATTAATTCTTCCTGCAAAATATTTTTATTAATTCAAACTAAATAAAATACACCTTTATATCATTATAAGCATATTTGTAAAAATAATTTGTGGAATGCTTTTCCTTTACATGCTTCCACAACAGAATTACAGTTTTTCTATCAGAATTATGGACTTGAGGTAAGGAAGCTTCCAAGATCATCCTTCAGAAGACTCAGGGTAAGGTTGGTAAGCACTGGGGTAAAGACATGACATGGACTGAATCTGGAAATCAGTATTGCTTATAATTAGATATTTTATTTAAGATGTCTCAGAGGTGAACTACTTGAACAGCACAGTTTGGTCAGAAAGAGTTTTACTGAAATTTAATCAAGCACAGTATGCAAGTAACATACATTCCTCTACAAAAGTCATGGAGGGAGCGTGTCCTGCAGAAACCACTCTCACAGCCCTGCTCACTGAGCACAAGGAAGATATGGGCATATGCTCAAGTGCTTATACCTGGCTGGGGACTCCTGAGTGCCTCCTTCTACAGCACTCTAAAGATTTAATAGTTTCCTGAGAAACTTGGTAAAAAAATGGGGAAAAAAAAAAAGCTGCAAGTGAATTGGTGAGGATTTGACAGCCCTGTCTTCCCTTCCCACCCCTCTTCCACAATAAAAAAAAAAAACCCAAACAAATAAAAGGGCATGGACATTAAGATGTGATCAATAAGCTTAGAAAAATTTTCTTCTCCCCCCCCCCCCTATCCACACCCGCAAAAAAAAGTTGTCAATTTAAGAGAGAGAGAGATCATGGACTAAATCTCAGCACTTTCATTCTCTGAAGTGCTTTTTAACATCTAATTTCAAGAAACACATATTCTTTTAGCTGCTGTAAATAAGTTATCTGACTATGATTATGCAAGAAGTAAGAACGTATGTAAGTTCTGTACACATGTTAGAGAATAATTTTTTCTATTAGAAACCCTGGGTATTGCAGGTACACTGCAAATGCATGAGAAGAAAAAAAAAAGATAACAAATCTGAGAGTTTGGAAGCATGTTTTGATATAGAACGTAATAATGGACTAAGGAATGACTTGATAATCTAAAAAAGAAGGGAAAATTAGTACAACACATGAGTGTAATAGGAACAGAATTATTTCATACAGAAGATAATAAACACACATAATAAAGTACGAAAATTGAAAGTCTAGATTTTGCCAGAAGATGGATGAATTTCACACCCTAAGCAGTTAAGCTTTGAAGGCAATATATCAGAAAATATGAAAGAGTGGATAAAACAGTTCAAAAAAGTATATGAGCACCACAGAAAAAAAGCTTCAAATCAAGGCTAAAAAAAACACGGAAAACAAAAAATAACTGCCTGTAATGCTGATATTGCTGTTCTGTGCTGGAAGGGAAAGGCCTGGGGAATTTTACATTTTAAAATCAGCAAATGAACAAAATCTATGTTTTGATCAAGATGTTTGAAGTCTGAGTCCAAAGAAAAAAAATCAGATCAAGTTCTGAACATTCAAAAAAGGAAGTAGATGATGTATTTTACTAATTTATAAGAGAACTTCAATAACACTCAAAAAAACATATGAATATTTTGAAGATGTTATAATTCATGAAATTTTAGGATTTATTAACAAATTTTGCATTTAAGAGAAGACGAAGATCCTTTGTTATGTGTAAGCATATAAAAAAACCTCTACAAAGGTTACCACAAGTAATCAGAACAATGAAAATTAAGAACAATCAGGAAAGAAAACCACATGTGAGAAGCCAGAAGTTGGGAGGCTACTATGAACACTGAAACAAACAAGATAATTCTTCAGACTTACTAAATAGAGAAGAATAAGGAAAAATAGTAAGACGACTGCATTGTAAGGATAGTTAGAGACTTAAGATTGAAAAAACTAAATTAAAACTACGAGCTTGGTAGTTCAGCAATTTTCACAGTTTGGAGCCACACTCAACAGATGTCAGTCTCATTATTTGATCCACTAGAAGATGTATTTGAAGTATATAGCAGTAACTGCTGCACAATATCCCTAATTCAATAACAACAGAATACTATTTGAGATTTACTGTGTACAATATTAGGCATATATTAACCCTCACAACATACACTTCAGTAACTGGTATAGCTGGCAAGACAATATAGTTGGAAGATTTGGCTGTATGTAAATAGCAATTGGGTCATTGAAAACACCTCCTTTATAAACACTGCAAATTACTTTCCAGTTATATCCCAGAGTTATATTTTGAAAAATAAATTATTATTTCATGGAAAATAATTAGCAGTGCTGCTAAGAATGCCATGCTGATGCTCAGCACTGGCTCCTGAAGAGAGAGTTGTACTGATAGCTCCTGCAGCTGCATCACACCACTGCCTGGGGCCATTAGGTGCTGACCATCCTCTGCAACCTGCCACCACTCCGCAGACACAAGCCAGTTTACAGGGACCTCAAAATCCCACAACTAGCCCCTCGTTTCCACATCTAAATGTAAAAGTCTGCAGATAAAGACATGGCAGTGGCAGGACACTGGAGCAGCGACACAGGAAGATAAAAGAGAGTAGACACCTGACCTTGAACCTGGATGGAGTCTTTCCAGTTTAGAAAGACTAGCAGAGTGCCTGAAAGGAAGCTCATATTTTTTACTGTCAGCATTGAATTTTTTGTCCTGCAAAAGAATGAGAGTTTTCAATTCCCATGGAAATTCACTAAGAAAAGTGAGAGGATGTAGGATAGAATCCAGTACTGAGATACTATGAGAAATTCCGAAACTGAATTTTAATGCAAGTATTACAAAGATTAACGTGACAATGGGCAATATAAAGCACATAGAGGGATGAATGAGAAGTCTTACCATAGGGACCATTTTGTGAAAGTATATAGCAGCAAATAAATAGTTGCAAGCAGAGCCCTTAGTAGCAGGGAGAATGAAAATGAGGGACTTCCTCTTAGGACTACAAAGCAGAGAAATTTGCATGATGCCTGGCATATTAATCTACTGCTTGCAGAAAATACAGATAAGTTCAAAACAGTCACAGGGCACTATATTTTCTTCTGAAGAAAAAAAATTAAAGCAATTCAGAACAAAACAGAAGTAACATGTGAACTAAGAAATTATAGCCTTTCATCTTGTCTTTCACTAGCAGGTCCCAAACTCTTATGTAACAGAGATGTCAATGCTTTTTTTTATTGAATCCATCCTTTACTCACATAATGTTGCCTTCTGTCTTTCCCTCTCCTGGCCATTTCCTATTTTTGAAAATTGGGAAGGACAGGTTAGTTGCTATTCAGTGAGAGTTTGTAATTGTAGTTACAGACATTAAATGTTTTTCATGGTTGCATGGTTTTAACACAGCAGTGAACTAAAACACTATAATCACTGCAGACAGAAATTTGGTGAGAGGATTCTAGCCTCACTTCTTCTTAAAACATAGAACAAAACCAGGATGAGCCATTATCAGAGGAAAATAACTGGTTTCTGAAAGCTAATATGGATGGATTAATTTGCCTTCATTTTACGTCCAGTTATGCCTATCATAGGCAAAATCTGTATTTTTACCAAAAAAAGCCACAGCATTTTATGAAAACTTAAGTTGGTCTGTCTCCTCTGTGATGCCGGTAGCCTAGTAGCAACCTCTAGTGTAGTATTTCCTTTATGGTATACCCATTTCCTATACCTCATATTCTTGAGACATAGACATAGGGAAGAAAAAGACAAAGCAAATGTGGAAAAAAGAGGCCAATAATATGCACAAGAAACACTTACCAGCTGGCAGAAAGTGTGTATTCAAATCAGCAATGACACCTACATTAAAGGTACTGTTCCAAAAACACACTCCAGACATCACAAAATATTGAATCATCTTCTCTAGAGCATTACATAATACAGTGGCTTACGACTTGAAAATCACACATCTCTCTCTGTTTTTGATTCATGAAATCAATATTATTAATCTGATTTAGTAAAACATCTTTATGGAGATTGCACTCACAATTAAAAGGTATGCTAGTAAACCCTTGCTGCTACACATGGATAAAAATAATGATAATTTTTCAAGAAACTACTATAAGGACACACAAATTTTCATGCCAGCACTCCATTTCTAAAACACAGTCAATCTAACCTTGTAGCTGGTAACACTTGCAAAGCTACAATCAGTGTTTTCAAAAGCCTTCATGTCATCTAGAACACAAAATGCAATTCCAGTACAATAATTGAAGACTACTATAATTTTTATTCTAGGAGTTATGAGTGTCATCAAAACTGGAAGGCTGACATGGTATACCTGCTAAACACATCTGTGATAACTGAATGCAAATTGATCCTCAGATGTTACAGGAATGTAAAAAAACTGTGGATTTACAATGGGAAGATTACCTTCTTTCTTTTATGGATTGCTTTCCCTGTTATATTTTGCTTTAAGAACTTATCTTACCCATTGAAGAATTTCTCCTTTAGGTCTCATTTGGTAGCTACTGAAGTAATTTGAATACTGTCACTAGCTTCTGTGGCATTTACACTAGCTGAATTAATTAATTTATTTGAAAAACATTGCACACTTGTTTACAAAATCATTTGCCTAAAGTTACAAAATTTAACAATAAACAACTTGCTTTCAAAATGCATTTAAGCCTTTGCTGAAACTAGTTCAAACATTTGCTTATGTAGTATTTGTAATTTCAGATAAATCCTGTGTCAGAAGGTGAGCTCTGAAGAAGGAGCAAAAGATCAAAGAATTGGTGCCTTCCTGACACACACTTTTATTCTCAGTATTGATACCTTGAGTACCATGTGGCATCATGAAGTTAAAAGCCCAGACTACAACCTGCAAGCTATAGATACATGAAAATAAGAGTTGAGCATTCTAATATTCTGTCTTATATGTTTCTTAAACACTGTTACACACAAATCCCCAGATGACAATAACACTGGGATGTACCTTTTATATCTTTCAGAAAACATGTCTTCCTCTTGTCCTTGGAACTCATAGAGAACAAAATACCTGCCTTAATCCCTAACTTTTTTGTCATTAATCAGATAAAGCTCAAATACAGAAAGGCAAAATTTGTCCCATTCTCCAATATTGAAGTCATGTCAGGGATGAATTGAGTCCACTGACTACCGGAAACACTGATCTATTGGTCATGCTGGGATGCTTTTTAAATATGGCTTTCCCACAGCACTAGCTCGTGAGCTGTTCAGTGCGGCCACCATGCACTTGCCAAGAAGGTTGATCTGGAAATCCAGTTCCCAAACTGAAACATTTGTTCAATGACACATGAATGTCTTCAATCCCCACAGAAGTCATTCTTTGTCTTCTAACTAATTACTTAGCATAAAATAATCTGATATTTTCACAGTAAATGTAGCTAATGTTTCTTTGATACAGGCTGTAATACAATATCATTCTGATAAATGAATTTTCATAATATAGAGAGGAAGTTATATTAAAAAGTTTAGATAATGTTATGAGCAGATAAAAGGCAATGGACTGAAACAAAAACAAATAGAAAAGGCAGCTTAACTTCTCACCCACAGAACAGCCTTTCCTAGATTTCTCCTGAGGGTTTTGTTGTTCTTTTTAACAAGATTCTTTCTATAGTGTATTCCTGATTAAATTATACATATTGCACTTGAATGCTAAAAAGAAATCTTAGCCAACCAAATGTAAACAACAAAGCAAAGTCACAATCTGTAACAGAAATTAATTTTCCAGTTGCTCCACTTGAATGTGTGTTTAGTTTAATGACAAAATATGTTTCCCAATTATCCCAGTTCCCAACTCCCCAGATTTGAACAAGATCTGTCTGATATGTAATGTTTTCTTGATCAAATCATCAAAGGATACTAAATACCAACTTACCTCCATCTGACACCTTTCTTTTGTTGGCTTTTAACATTCTATGAATTAGAAGTTGCATTGATAGAATCTGTGTGGAGATTAATGCTGAAATGTTATTTTTAGGCACATCCTTTTTTAGGCATGTCCTAAAAGTGCTCCAAGAAAACTCTCTTCTTTAACATATATATATATAATATTTTTTTTTGCTTGTTTTATTACAGAGTTCAGAAAAAGCAAAACCGGAAAAAGTGCACATGACTTTCAGTGAGGAAAAGATCAGCAAGAGAGATTATTGCACTCCTGTGCTATTACAGAATTAATTATTGCCAAGTGCTCTCTGTAAGCTCTTGTAGGTGCAGCAAGAGAGATCATGCAAAAAGTTATTATGGTTCATCAACTCCTTAAAATTCCTGAAAGCAGGGGACACTGAAATGCATAAAGTAAAACAAATATGCAAGTTCATTAGTGACTTTGTTTTAGTAACAGGAAGTACAAATTTGTATATCTTACATGTTTAAGGTTAAAAGATTCATTGCTCAAAGGAGAGATTATCCTTGAGCTGTAATCCAAATGTTACACCACCGATAGAATGAAACAGGAATAGTAAGAAGAATTTTGAATACAATGGCTTTTTCATTTACCATGTTCAACAAACATAAATTATTAGTATTCACAAAAGATTGCTGAAGATCAAAGAGGATCAGAGAGGAAAATCAATGTTTATTATTTTAGCCTTTCAGACTCTTTCTTTAAGTCTTCCATCTCCTGCTTTTCTTTTCAATTTTTGTGCTGTCTGAATTATTGATAAGTGTGTCTTTATCATTTTATGACTTCCAGTAATCCAGAGGATTGAACAGGATAGTTACAATTGGAATAAAACACTTGTTAGCTATGACCTGAAAATCAGCACCAGGAGTAAATACATACATATGTATATTCTAATACAGCTTTTGTATTGCCTCGTAATAACACTGTGCTCTTCCACTTCATTATGTACTAGCAGCAATGGTAGTTCCATGTAATTGATAGTGCTGACTGCTTGATCTGGAGTAAAATTCAATTTATTCCATGTCTAGTTTTTTCATGTTTCTGTATTACAGTACATTCTGCAAGCTCTATAATAGAAGTTACAGAAACCCAAATGAATAGGTTTGTCATGCTACATAACATTGGAGAAATAGGGTGGTCACAGATGTGACTGATTTTATCAGATGGAAGCGGGGGGAGAAGTCAGGAAATAATCTGAATGCCTTGAAACAAAAAGTTTACTGAAAGGTAAGTGAATTTCTAACAGTGTTGTAGGGTTTTTTTTGCCTTTTGTCCCTAGGGATTTATAAATGCTTGTAGGTTCCTTAACAATTCCTACAATGCCAAACAAAATCACGTTTGTAGGAAAGGTAAAGCACAGCATTTCTTTGATCATTACATTATTCATCTATCTACAACATGTTGTAGAAAAGACAAAGAGTCTAGAAACTTTTAAATACATCACAGTGAAAAAGAATTTAACAGAGATACCAGAGTTAAAAATAATAGGAAAAGAAAATTAAAAAGAAAGACCAAGAAAATCTCAGTATAACTCATTGGACCATACCAGGAATGATTCTGGAAACAAAATCAAAATAGGGTTCTTTAGTGCACAGATGTTTTGCCTTCATTTTCTGCAGTTGCTGCTAAGATAAAATGAAAGGTTTCAATTCATGTAATAAAAAAATGCATAGAGGCCTCAGCTTCAGATGCAAGATGTGTGCATTTTAGAAAAGGAAGTGAAAGACCATCTTTAATCTAATTGTCCTGTTTTCTAATGCTTGCTGTGACAGAAGCCATCACAAACCAAAGCATAATTCAAAACCCCCTAAAAGGTGCTTTAAAATTAAACTTGTTTCAGAAAAATCACACAGAGCTATGCCAGCTGGGGATGGGAACGACATGACTTCCAAATATGTACTTTTGAGGAAAAAACATCATTCCTAAAGAACCATGCTGTTAGGAAAAAGTCTGTTTATGAAGAGCCTAAAACTCTTCATAAAACTGAAGTTCAACAAATGCCAGTCTGTCAGCTGTCAGTCTGCTATTTGGATATCACACATTCAGTTGGAGACTGGAATAGTTATGGAGCACATGAAAACTCTCATGATGTGAACAGATGTAACTGACACCATGGTTACACATGTCTTTGCCACAAGATCTGAACGTTTCAATTGTTAAGAACCATTAGTACAAACATAGCTCTGGATGATCTGACGCCTGAAGTTGTGGTACATGGACAGGAAAAGATTCACGCACAGCTCATCCTTCCTCCCAGCTCTTAGGGCATCCGGAGACAGAAAAAAAGAAAAAAGTGAGAAAAGAAGAAATACTTTTATTTCTGGTTACACTGCAATTCTGTTGCTGTGTATGTTTGAATAACATGCTTCCTCTAGTATAATGATCCCCTAGCCTGCTTTTAGCAGTCTGCCTACAATAGAGAATGAGTAACAGGGTTAGAAGCATCGTTATTACAATTTTATTCCCTCTTTGTGATATTTTTTCTCAGCACTTTACTGCTTTTCCACTTCTGTCCAGGATAATAAAATAATAGGATACATCTCCTCTTATCCAACTCTTTACCTGATACTAAGAGGTATCTATAATAAAAAGAATGATTCAATAATCATTTGGAAAATCCATCAAAGTGGATTTTGATCTATTCATAGAATCATAAAATTGTAGAGTCCCAGGTTGTAAGGGACTTTAAGGTTTTAAGGTTAAAAAAAAAAAAAGAAGGTTTAAATAATTGAAATGAGATTGCCAAGCACCCTGTCAAACTGAGTCTTAAAACTGTCCAATGTAGGGGAATCCACCACTTCCCTTGGGAAATTATTCCCATGCCTAATTGTTCTCAGAGAGAAAAATTTTCTTCTGGAGTCCAACCAGAATCTCCCCAGGAGTAAGTTGTACCCATTACCTCTTGTCTTTTCCATATGACTCATTTTAAAAAGGAAGTCTCCATCTTCTTCGTAGACACCTTTTATGTACTGGTACATGATAGTAAGGTCTCCCCTAAGCCTTCTCTTCTCAAGGCTGAACAAACCCAGTTTTCTCAGCCTTTGTGTTAGGTCTTCCAGTCCTTTGATCATCATTGTGGACCTTCTCTGGGCCCTCACCAGCCTGTGTATCTTTTTTATACAGCGGGGGCCAAAATTGAATGCACCACTCAAAGGCCTACAAATCAGATTAAAAAAATCATTACATAAACCCAGATTCACAGTCCCCTTCAGTAACATGGGTAGGCATAAGAATACAGGATTATATTCTTAACTCCCATCTCTTAACAGCAGCTATTCAATGAGATTTCCAAAGTATCTAATTAATTACCTAAGTATCTAATTCTCATTGGTGCTTACCTGCATCTTCATGAGCCTAAGTACTATAAAAAAAAATCTGTCCTTTGATCATCATCGAGTGCATAAGGAAACTCTCAAAAGCATGTAAATAGCCAACAGATATTCATTCAGAGGAACAGAGGTAGGAGGGAGCAAATAGAACAGAATAAGTAATTCAAAAGAACAGGTAATTTTATGAATATTATACATAATCTTTGTGTGTCAGGAACAAATGTCTCCAGTAACAAGAAGTTATATCATTTTCATTTCTAAAGTCTTTACTCTTCGTCTGATTTAAGCATAGTCCCCAAAGCACAGCATATCATAGCTTATATTTTCCAGTTTCACTTACTCTAAAGAAGAAGAAGAAAACAGAAACACTTTTTGTGATTCCATTCAGTCTCTTCCAGTAAATTTACACTACTGCAGTTAAGGACATCAGCATCTGCTCAATCCTTTAAGGGAGCCAATGATTTCCTTTACATGTCCTTCTCCTATATATTTTTGAGAACATGTTTATCTCATTCTGCGTTTCCACAGCAGAAATGTTATTTCTTCTCACAAGAGAAGAAACTGTTCTGCCAAATATTTAAATAAATTACTTTTTGCCAAGAATTCAGCTAACTTTATTCAAACTCCTCTTCTTCTAGAAGATGGAAGTCTCTGTCTTCCAGATACTGTTTGAAAATGATATACAAATTCCTGCATATTCCTTAAATTTGCAGAAATGAAATTGTGATTGCCACTGAAGCATTCAGAAGATAAACAGAAAGTAATTTGCTTTTAGGAGGAAAAAAAAAAAATTGAGTTTTCTTGAATTTGTGTTGTGTAATTATGAAACATTTCTTTCTCAGGACTGACCACATTTGCTGTCTGTTTTATTGGCACAGATTGTAAGAAAGCGCGCTATATTCTGTTTCTTTCCCCCTGAAGTTTTATATTTGTTTGTTCCTCTTGGCTTTGGAAAGTTATTCCTACTTACAAATAGAGATGCTTTTGTCTAGTATCTATGTAGACAAAAAAATAAGCAACCCCACCAGAAACGCAGTCTCTTCATGTCCTGTGCTGTAAGAAAACAGGGACTATTTATCCTTGTTATCTTCAGGAAGAACAGAATGACAGGAATGACAGACATTTTTTTTTTATTATTATTTGATAGAGTATAAATGCAACAGTGAAGTGTCTGTCACACAAAATCGTATGACTGCAGATCTCTGGTCCAGAGTTCATTTCCATCGCTCAAGATTTTCAATGATACACAGAGAGTACAAACTACCTCTAAATGTTTAACTACATTTTTTATTCAGAATAGCTTACAAATAACTAATCAATACCTCTAGATTCCACACTAGTGAAGCCAAACTCAGCAGTACGTCTGTCTCTTCAAAAATGCAACATAAATAACTGATGCAAATGAACATGTGTTTTTCTCAATTCATCAGGTATTAACTGTATGGAAAGAACTGCCTTTACAAAAATACAGTATCCTTTAAGGAAAAACAAAAATAAATTAATGTCAGTGAGCTAGAAAGAGGAAGAAAATATGTTTTATAGTTTACATCAATAAAGTTCCTATTTAATCTGTATTCTTATCATCCAACTCTAATGCTTGGTTTTATGACACCTAGATGCTGATTTTGCTTGGCTAACAGATTTTTTTGGTCGTGTCAATGAAAGAAATGACTTTTTACAGCTAATGTACAGAAATTATGGCTATGCTGGTATACAACAAAAAATACAGAGAGGAAATGTCTGAACTCATCACTGAGGGGATGTAGAAGGCTTTTAATTACTTAACTTCACAGTATAGCTATCATCATGGATTCCAGACTTCAGCTTCCTGGCACATAAATCAAAACCAAAGCTGGATTCAGTTGCTCCCCTATAAGCAGCTAGTGCCATGTGGAGCATGCTGAAGCGTGAGGTCAGCAGATAGGTTGCAGGACCCATGGGAAACCCCCTCCCTCCTGGAGAAACAGCTGGAGACTCAGTAGCAGACCCCAAGGCACCAGAGAGGGCACTAGACAATTACATTCACGTGACTGACAAAGTCTCAGGAGTCTTCAATGCTGGGTAATGCTACAGAATTTTCCTTCTGACAGGAAACTACAGCAATGCAATCAACTTGATGTAAGACCTGAAAGTCACACCAAAGCTTTACTGATGTCAGAAGAGGCAGAAGAAACGGATGGGTAGGATTTTTCTGAAAGTAAAACCTGACCTGAAAGAAAGAATTTCTAATGAAATTTTGAAATCTTTCTGATATTATCTGTAACAACATATCGAATCAGTTTTGGTTTTGTAAACAAGTCAGTAAAGAGAAAAAAAAAAGGTCTGAGAATAATATAACCCTCAGGTAAATAAGGTTAACCTTAAAAAGAATGAATAAAACACTTTTCTTGGGTAGCCTGTAGAATAGAAATTCTATATTTCCTCTATTTATTTCTATGTTGAGAAATGCAACATTTTACATAAAAAGAGAATCAATAACAAATTAGAGGATATTCAGCTTCATCTCTAAAGTTGTTTTTTTTTTTTTTTTTTTTAATAAGATCATCCAGGACTAAGCTTAGATGCCTATGGCAAGGACAGCAAACCACTTGTTCCTTGTGCTTATAATGGAATGATACATACCATTGTTATAGGATTAGTAGAATTAGTAATGGATTAGTAATAGTATAATTAATAATTAATCTCATATTGAAGAAGGCTTTTAAAACATTTGTCACTGCATTTAAATAGCTGATTCCCTGAAGATATCATCTCTGATATTGACTGTGCAAATCTTGTGCTCAGGCAGAGCAGAAAGAGACAAATAGAAAGCCGTGCTTTTAGATCATTGCACATAAAGCTTCTTCAATATCTACTTTAATTTGCATGTTTTACGATCCAAATTTAGCAGTTTCTTCCATCTTTTAGTATTCAGCAGTGCTTAAAAGTACAAAATGCAATGAAAATACTATTTCCCACTTTTTAAAAATGAAATATATTACTTGAAATTATTATTATTGTCCAGAATACTCATCTAAATAACAGTGAAAATGAATTAAAGCTAATCTTACATCTAAATCACCATCATTATGGCTTTATTTTATAGCAGGTAAAATGGTGTCTACATTATACTATCAAAACTTTGAACAGGAAAATAATTTACTACAAACTGATAAAAAATCTGGGGAGGGGAAAAAAAAATGTTTAGCTGTTCACTGCTGCCAGAGGATAAATGACAGAATTTGCATGAATTTTAAAAACAGCAGGGGGAAATACTCACAAAAAAACCTCCAGAGTACATGACATTTTCCACCAATAGTATACCTATCTGATGAATAAACTCTATCAGCATTCACACAAATGATCTGAAACTACTTTTTTTTTTTTTTTTTTTTTTCCTTGCAGAGGAACTAAAAAAGATGATAACAAAATGTAATAGCTCAGCTAAAGCGACATTCTGGGGAAAATTAATTAATGAGATATCTTTAAATGAAAAAATATATTTATGTGACCCAAACCCCCTTCTTTCCAGAGATCATGGTACCCAGTCAACCTTTTCTGCTTAAACTGCTTTTAATGTCTGACTAATTGATTATCAGAGGTAAAACTAGAGTCTCACACTCTGTCTTGCCAATTCAAAGCATACATAAAATGTTGATTTGAACGGAATAAACCAAGTTTTTTTACATTAGAAAGATGTCACAGTCCTAGGCCACTTCTAATAAATAACTGCGGCATTTACAACAAAAGGGGAACAACAGTGCAATAACAATTTGTCTGGCATCAGTCTGTTCAACATTCCTTCGAAGGCTCCTTGAGAGGGAAGTCTGCAGCATGGTCCCCCAGGAGGCATTGGCATGTTTCATTATGACAGTTCTTGGCAGCTCATCAATCCTACTCAGGAAGTGATCAGCCCCTTCCAGCAACCAAACTAATTTGTTTCCTATTCCAGATTTTAGATTCTCCACCCTCTGGCCTTGTTCTTTTCTCTTCAAAACAACCAAAGTAAACAATCCCATTCAGACTAGACTCTGGGCTATTCAAAACAAGTTGAAGCACAGGGCAGAGGTGTGTCATGTTCAGCATCACCTAATATGCTACCCTCTACTCAAGAACCTGAAGGGAAAGATGGCAACTGCTTTTCCTTGATGAATAAAGATTTTTCCCTGAACTGCATAAACAACTGTCAAATGGTTTTAGAGGAAAGCATGCTTGACACATTTTTTGAGGTTGTTGTCTTTTAATGAAATCTGCCTCTCATTAAATTCATTCAGATCGCTTTTCAGCCTTTCAGTGCAACAAGCTTCAAGTTGCCTTCAGAACAGTGCTTCATGAATGGAAAGCCTCGATATCTTTCTTCATTTAAATTTTCATCAGTCTGAATATCATTTCTCTGATGCTTCCTTAGCTGCTGTTCTGAATTAAATTACATTGATTTGTTCCTACTTGGTATTATGCATTCAGGTGCAATTAAGCAATAACACTCTATGTTGCCACGCTGAAACAAGAAAATTTGCAGAAATAATCCTTCACTGGCCTTGCCACAATGGAAACGGCCTCCTTTTAGCTGAACAAAAACCCTGAGAAAGCCTCTTGGGAACTG
The DNA here is from genome assembly GCA_025345505.1 of Todiramphus chloris collaris. Classification (NCBI taxonomy): domain Eukaryota; kingdom Metazoa; phylum Chordata; class Aves; order Coraciiformes; family Alcedinidae; genus Todiramphus; species Todiramphus chloris. Next base: position 12,336,396 of record JANVCC010000035.1, on the reverse strand, counting down.
TGTGAAGGTCAAAACATTCCTGTCAAAGAATACAGGAATGCTGTTGAATCCTGTTTTCCTTAGAATATAGCAGCTTAGTACCTGGGATAACCCATCCACAACAAAATCCCCATTCTAGAAAAACCAGTAGCAAATGATTGCCCCCAAGACTGGAATTTTACTCAAGCTACTTCTATATTCTCTTTTTCTTCGGATTAGTTTTCACAGATTATTTTTTAAATAGCTATTTATACACAAATATTATAGAGCTAACCATGAGAAATGCTACAGTTACAATTCATGCAAGAATACATAACTGTATATAACAAAACTACATACTGTAACTGTTGTTGGAAGTAGCTAATGGGCTCAATAAAGATGATGGAAATTGTACAATAGATCACATATCCTTTCTGTGATCTGGGAATGAGAGCCTTTGTATCACTGCTGAACCTTTCTGTCATTTTAACACATTAGGGTTTATACGTTGTTTGACTGCATCTTTTATAACTATATTAAGTATATGCACTGATGTTTGGACTGTGTCAAGAAGAGAAAGAAACCATTAAAATTCACCATCATGTAGTGTTTAAGTTTAATCTATCAGTCCAGTTGCAGCCATTTGCACAATTAACTTGTCTGACCAAAGAGAGAGAAAGGAGGCTTAGCCTGAATCCAAATTTCAGAAAGGAATGTGATTCTGCACATGGGTGAAGGATTTTCAGCCAAAATAAGACCACTAAAATGGCATTCCCAGGACTACCTTTCTCTTGGCATCCTCATGATCAAACAAGCAGACACAACTGGTGGATAGCTGCTGTTAATGACCAAAAAATGAAACAGAAGCATATGAACTACCATACCTGGTTGAGAATTCAGTAGCACTTTGCCCAGTCCCAATAACCATCCTGTAAAAATGATTCTTGACATGGATTTAAAAGCGTCAGCTAAACCATAGAATCTACCAAGCCTTCTGTCAATTCTTTTTTTTTTTTTCCTTCTTTTCTCCCTAAATATCAGCCTTATCGATACAACACTCAGAAACTGAAAGCTGCCCAAGACTGCATGAATGCCATAATCATTAATCATGAACGTGACAGCAAAGCTCCTCAGAGCATGGATTGTACCTTCCTCCATATGCAATGCAGATGTTCATTGAATAAATAGACAGTATCACAAGTACTAAGTCTTTTGCCTTCAATATAGAATCACTCCAGGTATAAATGTTGCCTAATTATCATCAAACCATCCTTTTTACTTTTTGGTTTTTTTTTTTTTTTTCATTTGTGCAGTTTCACTTTTACCATCTCTTATATGATCTTTCTGTATGGAATTTTTTTACACAATTCAGGAAATTAGATACTTGGCTCTCTGAACCCTGAAATCTCAGCTGAAAGAAAACCAAATTGTAATCATTTACAGAAAATATTTTTCACACACAGTTCATTTCTCTCTATACTAGCATCCTACTACTCTGCTTTGAATGCAGGAATTGCTTGCCCTGATACAAGAAACCCTCAAAAGGAAAAGATATGTCAGAAACAGAAATGGTAGTAGCAGTTCAGCTCACACAAAGATGCATGCTTTGGGATAAATGCCTTTATTGCCCATAGGCCTATGCTGTGAATTGTACACAACCCCTCAGCTTCACTATGGTAGTCATCCTTAACTATTGGAAATGCACCATCATTAAGTGGAGTCTTGGTGCTTGCATTCTCTTCTAAAGCTCCTATTTTTTAAAAGAAATTAGCTAATTTAACCAGCAATTATAATCTCTGATGTTTCATGACAAAACAAATGCTTCAGGATTCAAAACATTGGCCTATATTTATAGACAGTACAAGGGTCTCCAGCTTTTATCTTCTTTGATAAATGTGACAAACCTTAACATGATGATAGGGAGCAAGACAGAATGTAATAACATGATCCAAGCAGTGACAGGAAAGTAACAGTGTTGTGTAGTTACTATCACTGACATGACTTCAAGGGAAAGTTCTCAAATGTATGAATCTGGTTAGAGCATATTGGCAGAAAGACATGATTCCACAGAAATGAGAATCTCAGAGAATTGTGATTATAGGCAGCGCATCAAAATTCTGAAAACAAAAGTGAAATAATAAATCTTACTTATTCACAGCTATGTATAATTTCCATATGCAGACAGTTGTCAAGAAAGGATTTACATATAGGATTATATCACATTCTTTCAGATTTTAGTTCATTAGAAAAAAGTCTCTAGCTGCCCTTATGACTCATGTAGATTTGTTTTCTATAGTGAGTTTCCACATTATAATAACTAAAATAAATGCAGCTCTTTCAAAAAATATAAAGCTATAAAATAGGCAGTAATCTCTTTGTAGCTTTCTCAAATCTTGATCACAACACAGTATGTATCACATCCCTAATCTCATCAAATACCCAATCTTGTTAAACCTAAGACTGTAGAGACAGAAACAGCAGCACTGTGAGAGATCTGGCTTTTTTCACAGGATGTTCTGGCAGCTCAAGTGCAGGGACTATGAACATCTACTGCCATGGAATCAAAGGTAGCTAAACAAAATTTCACTCTTCATTGGCACTTTATTTACTGCCAGGAAGACTGAAAGCAATTTTAAGTTTCAAATTTTATTAAGATTGGTCTCAATCTAGCCTCTCTTTTGAAAGAATTGTTTCTTTATTTCTATATTGAAAATGAATTCTCAATGAAAATAACAACAATCATTGAACATCTTGTCAAACATTTAGGGCTCCAGGATGAGGAAAAGGGCTATAACTCTTCTCAGATTCTGGGATCACATTCCATCTCTCTCATAAACTTTCCCATGGCAGTTTTCACTAGTCATTTAGGTCTCTATTCATTGCATCTTAATGTTATTTTTTTTAATCAGGGCCATTAGCTCTGCTTATCCTCATTTAACCAACATAAAACATAGATAATAAAATATCCTTTCTACCTCAGAGGCATTTTCTAACTGTATGAAATGTTATTAGGGAAAACATCTTCTCTGATGTTACATTATTACAGTGCATCATACTTATCCAAAAACTCAACAGGATATTCACCTGATGTGTCAGCAGTCTCCAGATGCGTCATTCCAAATTACCATGAACTGTGTGCAAAGCACTGGATCATATAAAATCTTATTGTATTTGTATTAAAAGAGACCTCCATTCATTGTCAATAATTTTGCATCATCATAAAAAAATAAACTATCTCAATATAATTACAGTACCATCATTTAAATCTTTCCTGGTTTTCAACTTAATTCCTTCATCAATCTAGATCTATTCAGTCATTGTCTTCCGTGACCTCCCAGTACCCAGGCCTGCAACTGGTGAGTTACCAATTTTCCCAACAAACAAGGTGCAACAACCATCTGATTTTTGCCTTTTCATTGCTTCTTTCTTCTATATTACACTTCTATATTACACTGAAATAAAAGCCAAAACCCTAACAAATATCTCCCATCATATTAACATTCCATTTCAGTGACATGCATCTTGTTCTTATTGAGCTCACTTAAAAAAAATGTATTTAATCTTCCTGATTTGGTTAAACCATCCTCTAATTTAACTCTCCCACAGGTAACAGCCTTACAAAGGTCATGCTGTCCCTCAGTTTTAGAATCTTTTAAGGCTTGTCTACATTTCCATCTTTGTCTCTTCTTCAGCTATTTTACCTTTCTTTCTATAATCTCACAGTATCTAAAACCTCCTCTCTTTGATCATACCATCTTTCTTGCTTTCTTAAAAACTTCTCAGTATTAACTTGTACAGAAAATCTTACAAAAAGTAATAATAACGTTATGCCTATCCGCACAAATGCACACAAAAATCAATCCAATGACCATGTATCCTTACTTAATTGCTTTCCTTGCACCCAGTCCTCATTTTAATCCTTTTTCTTGTACTTGGCTTTTCTCTTGAATTTGGGTTCACATCTAAATAGTTGCTTTGTGGACTTTTTTGAAAAGAGAAAGCTGTTTGCAAAATACAGCTAATCATAATCAGATTAGAAATAATGCATGCACTTTATTAAAGTGATTAGTGTATGGAAAATATATCTCAGAGCAGAACATTTTTCATACATTCTTCATATCTAGAAATCTTCAAAACAATTTTGCTAATCTTCTAGAAGCAACCATCCCTCACTGGATGTGTTTAAGACAAGGCTGGATGGGGCTTTGAGCAATCTGGTTTAGTGGGGAGTGTCCCTGCCCATTGCAGGGGGTTTGAACAAGATGATCTTTAAGTTCCCTTCCAACCCAAACCATTTTATGATTCTATGATTTTAATATGCAGTTCACATGTTGTAGATTACACAAGGTATTACATTACCTAATAATTTATTGCATCTTTAACTTAAAAAGACCTCTACTGCATATTTCCCCTCAAAAAGTAAACAGTATGCCAGTCCACATATACCATCTACAGTCAGGAACTGTTCAAGGAAACAAAGAACTAGCAATTGATTAAAAGTAATAGATAGATTTCAATGTAGTTCACCATGCATAAGATACATAGAACTTCTTTGAACTTGATAAAAAGAGTAATTTATTTCTGTCTTTGGATAAGAACATCAAAGGCCTGTTAATACCAAAGCTATTTCAAACATAAATTCAATAGGGTTTTCTTTATAAATAGTTCTTGCAGGGTAAAGTCTAACTGCTGCTGGCAGTGGAATATTCAGACAAGATTCAGCAGCAAAATCAGCAGATGATATCTAGGGGAGAGAGTTTTCAAAGTAGTTGGCTTCAGGACTAACCTCAGACTTAATTCTGTAAATTTTATTCTATTTGAAGCTTCAGTCTCTTCTTTCCAGTGGTAAAATAAATGGAAACATAAATCAAACTTGTACTAAATATCTCTCTCATTATTCTTGAATCTAATATCTAGAAAAAAGAAGAACTATAGATTTCTGAAGGTTATTCTAAACTACTTTGTGAGTTCTGAGCTCATAACTCTGAGCTCTGTTTTTTCTGTTTCCAAGTTCTATTGTGCCAGTACAATGTGGATAATGTGGAAAACTGATAACTGTTTCTTTCTTTGGATGAAAAAAATAACCTTTTCTTCCTTCCTATGTGATATTTCCAATTTATTGAAACAAATAACAGACTTCTATAAAATTTATTTTTTCAGCCTGTTTTTGCAGTGACATAAGCTACCTAATTAGAGAAATTATAAACGCTGTACACATCTTTTAACGTCTTTCAAGAACAATTATCTTTTGTGTCAGCTTTGCAAGGTGGCTTTCACCAGACCCAATGTTCCAGCATATAATTATGTCATTCAGTTTGCAGTTTTGTTTTCTTTTTCTTTAAAGCACTTGCAAAAGAAACATCTAGGGAATTTCACAGCTGATGAAATCTTGTCCCTAAGTTAGTGAATGGCAGAACTCCCACTGATTTCAGCAAGGCCCAGAATCTCATTAATACCTTTTAAAACCTACTATCATATTCAATTACATATAAAAAGGTACATTTAATTTATTATGCTTTTCCAAAATCTTCAAAGAAACACAGTTTCTGACTTTCCTTTCTCAAAGGCTTAGAAAGAGAAGTCCTAAAACTACTCAGATCAATGGCAGAATCCACATTATCTCACCTGCCTTTAGGAAGAAATGGCAATATTTTATGTAATAGGTCTAAAACTTATTTTATTTAGGATTCTGGAAATAGTTAATTTTAAAATAAAATAAAATATTCAAGAAGACTATGTCTTTTCTTTTTCAGTTCTATAGATAGTGAACTTGATGTACAAACAGCTTGGCCCCTGGAAAGTTAAAATAGTGTTAAATTCATTCACTGTTCTTGGCAAAAAGTAGTGAGGTTATTAAGATGAACTTTTGTTTTTTCCTCAAAAATCAGAATATAAGATTACTCCCCCTCTTCCTCCTTTTAAAAATTAGCTAAATGCCTAAAATAAACTCATGTAGCTATATCCTACCCTGTGTGTTGGTGCACTGGGGAATGGTGATGTCATGCAGAGGCTTTCCCCACTAGTCCATGCATAGAAAGTAGTAGCAAGGCAAATGTCCTGTCTGCCCCAAAGCACAAATGCACACAAGAGTCTAGTGGGAGGAAGACTTAAGATTCTTGTGTCAGTGAAGGAAATGATCTTGCTACTGCCTGTGAAACATAACTATCCCACTCCTAGAATGTTCCCTATCCTGTGAAGCAAATATTTGTTCCTTTTTTTGCTAACAAAGAAATTATGTGCCTTTGCTCTTCCATCGTATATATTTTCTTACTCTGAGTCCTTCAACCCGTAAAGAAAAGGAGAACTGGTCACAGTGTGAGCAGCTACTCCTCACTCACACTGTATGCTCTTCAGCACATAAACCCTTTGTGCAAATCATATCTCACATTTGAAGGTTGTTTTTTGTCTCCCTTATGGTCAGGTTACTGATAAAATTCTGCATTGTGTGTGACCCTTGACTTAGTCAGCTCCTACAATATGGAGGATTCCTTTTCTTTTCTATTAGCCAGTCCCCATATGGCCCGTGGCACTGATCCTTTCTTCAAGGTATAGAAGCCATAATGCACAATTACCTTTTTCTGATTGTAAATTTGGAGTGATTCTCATCCCGCTCTTATTTTGATCATTTTTAGAGGCAGTTATTAAAACATCACTGAAATAATATAAATAAATTAAATAAAATAAAACATATAATAAAAGTAACACACGAAACCATGTATTTCTCTCAGACTTTTTGCTGATGTATACCAAAACACTATGCAAATATCCTTTCTAATTAAATATTGTCAACCTATATGTAGCCGTTAATAACTTTATGTAGTATGATAAGACACTCAATACATAAGACCATTAAATGTTTGCTCTAATGACAAAGTAGTCAAATTGCTTAGACAGAAATAAAACCCAGGCATTCAAGAGTATTGAGTCTTGTCTAACTATTGCTCAAATGCTTTCTCAATGAAGTAGAAGAGTACTTTAGGGGAAGATACTAAATAACTTGTGGTGCCAAAGAAAACCTCTCTACATTTTCCTGCTGAACTCTGACTTTAGTTGTGGAGAAAAAAAACCATATGCTCTGTTAAAAAGAAACTTTGCAGCAGCTGCTTTTCAGGTCATGAACTTTTTATCCAGTATGTTGTTGTTGCCATTGATTCATTAATTCTGTGGAGCTGCATACAGTTTTGCATTCATTATTTTATCTGTACTGAACTAGAACTAGGTTACAAAGGTCAAAAGTTCTCTTTTTTTTTTTCCTTTTATATAAAAAAAAGTTTCCTAAAACCAAACAGCCTATGAGATAAGGCTGTACGCAACAGCACTTGATGTATTACATCTCACTGGTATCTGACAACCCTTACTCCCCAGTGATGCAATTCTTTTCTAATAATTTAGTCTCAGTCTATTAAAAGACAATTACAGATAATGCATCCAGGCAAGTGCTGAAGGATGTCCAGAACAGTACTTGTGGAAAGGTTATCAAAACACAATTCTCAAAAAAGAAGTGTGCTATTGATTTTTTAATCATTTCAGACAGAGTCTGTTATATAGATTTTCTAAAGGATTGAACATAACTAGAAGAAGCTGGAAATGGATTTCCCCTTTACTACTTCATATGTCATAATAGTAGACTTTTTTTTTTATTCATTTACCACTAAATAAAGCAAATAGCTAGCCATTTAGAAGTAATCTTATGATATTGAGAGACTCAATAGTCTTTCAAATCTGTTGCTATTTTGAATGTTGCCAGATTCCATATTACACACAACTCCTGATAAACAACTATTTCCACATTATGCATAAATTAATACAAAATGAGAAATAGTCTTCGAAGTTTTTCTTCTGTGATTCTGCTATCATCAGGGCTTTCAGTTATAAGCTGGTCACAGACTAAAATAGGACCTTTAATAGCATTCTGCTTCAGAAAACATTTCTGATGTAGCTGGTTACGTTGCCATTCAGAATCTAGAAATCAGGGGAACTTAGAGCATGCTTTCTTTTTTATTTGGATAAAGATCTATTTTAAAAGTGGTTTGCCTAACTAAAAAACACAGTTTCTGAATGTATTTTATAAACTGGTACATAGAAACCACTTACTAGGAATCTGGTCTAAAAACTATCTGCCTATCTATAGAGTCCCCATGATAATAATGCAAGATGCAAGGGGTGAGTACTTCACAAGACACATCAACTGAACACACACAACACTGGAACTTATCAGAGTAAAGCATTAAAGAAGACACTGCAGTTTAAAAATTTTGCTCTCAGCATTTCCATGTAGGAAATGAAAGGAGATGGGAGTTAGGAAGAGATTGTCCTTAACACTTCCAAAAATTATTTGACATTTTTAAGCTTCACTTGCAATACCAAGTTTTCATTTCTTCTCTTCTGTACTGCAATATCAATAGGCCTTTTGCCTGATGCCACAGTCAATACAGCAGTAGGAAATGACTCAAGGTGACTGGAAATTACTTGATAAATGCTAGGTTTGCTAGGAATCCTGTTGTCATTGCAAACAGGAATTTGAAGTACACATCGAAGTATAAGAAAGAAACACTTCTGAGTAAATTTCAGAGGTGACAAAGGTACTGAAACACTTTTGTCTGTAACCACATTAGTCAGCTTTTCTGTCACGCTCCAAATGGGGCTTTTTTCAAAATGGAAAGTGCTCTGATGTGTTATATGACCTTTATGCAAAGGCTTTGTACAGTCACCTGAATCTCCTTGCCAAATATGCTGGCATATCATTACAGACATGGTTTTGGCCCAGGTGGCAAATACCCATAATGGCCATAAGCCAGGCATGCCTTGGTAAGCAAGGAGACTATGTGCATGCCTTGTTGTCTGTAGCTATTTAGCACCTACCAGGCAAAGCAATGATTTTAAATCAGTGGATTGTAGTCTTTGAAATGTATTGGAAAAACTATTAAAACATCACTGTCAAACTTGATGCAGATGTAAATCTAAACATGAATGCACGTCTGAGCAAAAATTGATGAGATAAACTACATAACCAGACATATAATTATATACAAAGGAACCCAAAGACTTTTGCTATACTTTTCTATACCTATCATGGACTATCAAGCCACTGGTACAGCAGTGTGTCATATAAGAAGCCTCAAGTTCCAGAGAATCTGCCTGATTGTTGGATTACCTCCAGGTGGATAGAGGAAAGAAGCCCAGGACTATGCATGTATAAACAGTGACAGCATCTCCACCATGGTCTTCAGAGATGAAGAGAAGACTTTTTTCAAGAACACCCAATTCCAGGTCGTGCTTTTCAAGAAGGCTAAACAGGACATTGTTTGTGGTGCTGAGCCTCAATGTTGAGCTCTAGATATTACCCTTCCTTTCCTCTGAACTTAAATGGTTGACCTTAAAAATAGAATATACCATAAAGTCTTTACAAATTAACATTTTCCTGGATACAACATGTAGTTCTCCTACAATATTACTACCTTGCCTGTACAGTGTAGCTAAAAAGTTTACATTTTAAAAGCATTTCTTATCACACACATTCATAACAAACACATACAAAAAAAGAAATTAATGAAAAAATTCTGATTTAAAGCACAGGCATGACCACATTAAAAAATACATTGACATCTGAGATATGGAAATTGTATCAAATGTATACTTACACATGCTAAATTCTCCACTGTAACTGTACACTAATGATTGTTAGGACTGCCATGAACATCAGGTATTTACAGTGTCCTGACAAGGTTGTTTGAACGCTGTCCCAGTGCTTCCTGCTAGGTTACAATATGTTGGCCATGGGTGACCTAGCAACCATCAGTTCGGAGGAGAAATGCATTATAAATCTCACATAAACATTAAGTTTATTGTTAATGACTATGGTTTTTGCAATATTACCGTTTAAGTGTGTATGCCGATGGCTCCCTCTTCTGGATAACGCACACAGAAAATAATAACTACCCATTTAGAAGTGAAGAAAAAAAGTAATAATGATAATGATAAAGAAGGAGATGAAAGGAGAAAATGGAGAAAAGACATTTTGGAGAAATATATTCTTTATCAAAACAGCTTAACTTTCCTTCTCAATATTTTACAAATTTTTTTTTTAACATTTCATGACTATTTTACCTTCAGCCACCAAAATGTTGTGAATAAAGACATCATATACATTGTTGTCAGAAATACAGTCTTTTCTTAATTATCCTTTCTCTCTTATTACAATGCATAGCGGTGATGTCAAATAATCTCTAAGAAACTGAACAAAAAGGACAACAGAACAGATTGGAACTACAATAGAAAATGAATGAGTGTATTAAAGACACCACATATTGACAAGTGTCTCAGATGAGTAGAGATGTGCTTGCCACTGTTACTAACAGAACACATGTCCTGCTTTAAGTTAGAACAGAACAAATCTGTCCAGTGATTTTACTTTTCAGCTTGGTCTCTTCTAACTGCACTTTCTGAAGTTAACAGCCTGTTTTCACAGACAGTGTCTGCTTCTAGCAGTGGTAACACCCAATGTTTAGAGTTACTACGAAGGATTGGTGTGCAGGCCAAGGCCACTTCTGGATCTTGGGTACCACACTGGGAGTGCGGAAAGTAAAAGGCTGCACCTGTGGGAAGGAACAGAGAGGACCCTAAACTGACCAGTGAAGTATTCCATCCTATATATGTCATATTCGGTATAAAGCTGAGGGATCACAAGGGTCAAGCTCTCTTCTCCAATGGCCAGCATCTGAGTAGGACTCTATCCATTCTGCCTTTGATTTTGACCCACATGTTCCTGAATTCAGTTCCAGAATCCAGCACCAGAATCCAGCACCTAACCCAGTTCTTTTTTGCTGCTGAGTCCAGTCTGGGACTTCCCCAGTGCCTGTTCCAGAGCAGCAGTGGTGTCAGTGATGTAATTGCCATTGGGAGGGGAGTGAGTTTGTTACTGCTTTTGTATATATTTGCATATATTCTGTTTTATTATTATTATTATTTTCCTTAAAGCTGTTCTATCTTTCTTTTCTAATCACTAAGTCTCTCTCCCTTATTCCCTTTCTCTTCCCCTCTGGTGATGGAGAGGGGTTAACAGAGAGAGTCTGTTATAGGTCTAAGGGGCCACCCTGACCCTAAACCTTGAACAACACATAAGAGAGAAATGTGGCCCATAACCATAGTGCCTGGGGAGTTAAACCAGGTTGAACCTCACAAAAGCAGATTAAAAGCATGAACTGAAAACAAAAATAAACTTAGAAAAATGTCTTTTAAATAAAATACCATATTTCTGACATTTTAGAAAACATGGAATGATAAATTTTTACAAGAAGGGAAAAAAACATGTGCTTTATTTTTTCAAGTCAGACAGAAAAGTTTCTTTCGAACAAAGTTTATGTCATTTAAACATTAAATAGCTTGACCAATATATTCCAAAAGACATTTTAATTGAAAAATTGAAATAAGAAATCAACTGTTTCTAATGCGTATGTCAGATGATTGATACAAGAAACAGGGTACGGCTTAGAACAATCTGATTTAACGGCAACACCTTTACACTCACAACTTTGAATATGAGGAGTTGAAGAGGTAAATAGAACTTAAAAAACCCAAAGCATCCCATTTAAACTGTATAAATTAAAGGATATATTAAATGGATATTCCATTTATTTATATACATAAATAAAAATCATTTACTAGGGGAATAAGAACAAAGGGGACAAAATCCATCTCTCGGATTCAATTTAGGAAGATAAATTATCTTCCACTGCAACACTGCATTCTCATTAGGAACATAATTTCTTAAGAGTGTTAATATATGAAGGATTTAAACAGATGGACCAGAATTTCCACCTCATAGAAACCCTGAGAAATAGGACATTTCCTTTGTGCTTTTGATTGGCTAAACCAATGTAATTTATCAGATGAGGAAAGCCTGCTTATCAGTACTGTCTACACAGTTTTCACAGAAGATAGCACTCTGAGCACAGTTTGAAAGGCCTATCTTTAGGGCCTCGGGTTTCTTTTTAATTTAGATCTCTAGATTTTCAGATTTCCATGAGCTCCTTTATTTTTCTTTCATAGATGCAAATTCTTCTTCTTAAAATGCTATACTACACATTAAGTTAATGACAGAAAGGCTGCTAGTTACAAAGAAGACTGAATATGAGATAAAATCTTTGAATTTCCTTATTTCATTCCTTACTTCAATTACAACAATAGTATAGCCATTCTTGTTTTCCTTCACAGAAAATAAGAAAAAAAAAAAAGAAAAGAAAAAAAAAAAAAAAAAAAAAAAAAA
>JANVCC010000035.1:12291439-12324073 GCA_025345505.1 Todiramphus chloris collaris | reverse complement strand
AAAAAAAGAAAAGAAAAGAAAAAAAAAAAAGTAATCCACAGTCTTTCTCAAAGAGAAGTGCTGTAATTTACAGCAAAACTAAGCCACATTTATTAACTTTTTAAGGGCTGCTATATAGACATAGACAAAAACTTATAAAAATACAGAACATAAAAGGCATAATTTAACAGAGAAGTAAAATTCTTTAGAAAAGCTGAAAATGAAATGAGAACTGCTCTATAAGAAGCATCAAAATATTGCATGATGATGGATAAAGATGACATTTACAAGGTTTGGTAATGCAAAATGGTGAAGTTTACAGGAAATTAATCTAATATGGTAGACATATCATTTCTCACAGAGGCTGGATCATAATTCAACTGTCTTCACCTGACAAGGTCAAAATTTACCACAGTGTACACTAGACAACTGTAAGTTGAAGAAGCTTCATCAGATCTTAAATCAGTTTCTGCATAATTTCAGACATAAAAATCTAATTCTGTGTCACCTAGAGGATCCATCCCTGTTGTACAAAAAAAAAAATCTACAAAACTTTTGATTAAAATGTAATGAAGATAAAAAAAGCCAACCCTATCTACTTAAAAAGACCATGTATAATTAATTTAAATTATCAGCAAGCAAGCAAATATACAGTTTCCTAGGAAAGATAATTATACAAAACAAACCCATCTATTTCTTTCAGCACATCATTTTTTTTTGCAGACTCAGGTTTCATTTGGATAAAGATTACAATAATATGATCAATTTAATAAACACAGAGGTGCTCTTTAGGGTATAGATTTCAAAATCAGTGTATGCTGCATATATTAAACCATACCTACATGTTCAGTTCTCATCTGTTCTTATAGATTCTTCTGAAAACACAATGCGAAAAAAACCCAAAACAAGTAAACACTCAACCCCTCTCCAGATTTAAGACTAATTTTGTATTGTATTCAAGTAGAAACCATAATTATTCTTGGAAAAGACACAGTCATTATACCATTAAAGCGGCTCTTGTGAAACAACATTAATGACCTCCAAGGTCCTAAAGCATAGCTTTAACTTTTGGCATTGACCTATTCAGTAAATGACTCACACATATTTAATGGGACCAAGTATTTAATGTCTAGATAATAATAAAAAGTATTATTTTTAATATGTTTGACCCAGGTCAACTTATTATGTTTACACAGGAAATTACTGATATCCCAGAAACTGGAACAAGGGCTTTCAGTTTGAGATGCGTTCTTAATATTTTTATAGACACATTACTACTGATTACTCCATAGTCTGCTTCTCCCAGCAGCAGGGGCCCAAGTTCACAAAATTAACCATGGAGTTGATTCAGGATGTGATGCTGCAATCAGATCACTTTGATACACAGGCAGTATGGCAGGCATCTAGCAAAACACTACATGGTGGTGATCACAGTGGGATATAACAGTCTGGTTGTCAAACTCCTAAAGGATCCAAAAAATCCAACTGTCAAACTCATCTAAAGGAATCAAAGCACAGCTGCCTTCTGTGTACTTTTAATTAGTTCTTGAGAGATCACTTTATCTATTTTTGTTAATTACTATTTTTCTATCATGTGTCAATTGAGCATTTTAACCAGCACACATATTTTGCCTAGGTACTACACGCACCTGAAAGTATTGAACTTTATCACTACATAGCCTATGTGCAATGTATCTGGAAAAAATAAGACTGCACAGACTTCCAATCTGATTCATACAGACTGCCCTTTTGTGGACTATACATATGTATTGTTCTTCATTCTGCTATGTAGAGCTGCTGTCAAACTTACTTCTTCTGTTCCACATCTGTAAGTAGGCTTGAGGCCTGCGCATCACTGCTTTAAAATATTTAACATACACACAATATAGTAAACTTGAATCTCCATATGCAGTATATAGTACCAATTTAAGAAAAAAAAAAAAACTTCCTTTATGGGACCAAACACAATACAGGATCAAAACCTGTGGTATTTGTAAGAAAGTTGTGGCTTATTCATAGCTTTGTAAAGTGATCTGCTAAAGCTTAGCAGAAAACTGCATTGCAAGGCATAGCATTGAACTCAGTAGTCATGTAATTTTCCATTATCTGAGATCCTTGCAGAGTAATTACTAAATGTGCATAATCATATTACATATGCACAAAACTGTACAGATTCATCGTCATTAAAAACTGTAAGATTTCTTCATTAAGGAGATAATAAGTTGACTTCTTACAAACCTCTAAGTTTGGTAGGTACCTCTAATTAATTTGAATTGAGGTTTGGAGGAATCATCACAGACATCAATTCTGACTTGAAGCATAAGAAATGCCATGTTATTTAGTAAAAGAATTCCGGTATCAAGTTCATTATTTCTGAACTACTTTGGACCCAACTTGCAAACTGTTTAGGTTACCTTGGCTATATTTCATTCTCAGTAATTTCTGCTGTGTCAAAAAGAACAGAATAACCATCCTTGAACTCCATGTTATTTTTCCCTATTTTGCTCTGCCTTTTTCTTCGGAGAAACATGGAGCCTGATCAGAATAGCAAAGTTCCTCTATCTGTGTTAAGAAAAAGGACACATGACTGATTTAATCTCTGGAACTTTAGCAAAGCCTCCAGGTTGCCATGCAGAGGTGATAATTAGACAAGGTGAAGCAAGTGCTGCAAATACTCCATGAAAATCATTAAATTCTTTGAAGCATTTACTGAAGAAGGATGAAATGCCATATCAGGATTTGCACTGATGAGCCATCCAACAGGTTTCTTGTCACATTGGTGCTACACCGCAGTGACTTCTTTACTGATTTTCTGAATTCAGAAACACTGGAGGCATGTGCTATGCTTACCCAAATTTCCAGAGAATAAGCATTAAAGCAATGTGAATTTTGACAAGGAGTCACTGATTTTCATGGTCTAGAATTATGATCATACCTTGGAAGGCTTCAGGGCCAAAAACTTGAATTACCAAAAAGTTCCACATGCAAGGAAATCTTTGATTTATCAATCATTGTTTAATATTCAAGCATATCTAGCCTCAGAAAGTTGTTATTCTAGATAATATACATGAAAACATAGAAGCAGTTAATGAATCAAAGTGTAGCAGATAACAGATACATACACACCCCTACTTAAATCCTATCAGCTGTCTTTTCTGCTGGAAACATAAATAAAAGAAAGAGGTACTCATTCCAGCTCTGCAAGGAGTAACAAATCAGTTAATGTTCATCTTAATGAGACAAGGAATGTTTTACCTGTGCTTTTCATCTCACAGAACAGGAAAGAGAAATGATGTGAAGGGGTGCAGACTGATTGACTCCCAACAGTAATTTTAGTAGACAGAAAGCAGGCAGGCACAGAAGAGTGTTTCCCATTGCTGTTGTTGCATATCAAATTACAGATATTTGTAAAGCAATGGGGAAAATGCTACTCACAGGAAAGTGGAATGAAATGAAAAACCTGTTCAGTAGCTTAAGCATAGAAAGAGTGAGTCAATTACCAGAACCCCACCAAGGTACTACTGAAGAAGGCCTTTGAAAAACACAGTATGGGCTTGGGCTTCAAAGGCAGTTTGCATTTAAAAGTAAACTTCTCTCTTTCTTAATGTTATAACAGAATACTTTAACAGAGGTTTTTATCTGTAAGTAAATATGTCTCAGAATAACCTTTCATTTTTTTAATATTCCAAGATAAAGACAGCATGCTTCATATATTGAAATCATCTATCACAGCCTAGTGTCTCACTGTGTAACACAGGATGACCTTGGTATATTGTCATTACACAGCTTATTAGATATCATTCTTTTTAATACAAGAACAACCTTAATTTCCTCAAATATAATTATGTGGCTACCATAATATCAGCAGTATTTTTCACTACCTTACTCAATTAATTTTAGTTTTTCTAATGCTCCTTGAGTGAACATAGTCCACATATTCCTTACACAGCCTACAAGGAAAAAGTAAACCTTAGCAAAAAGCCATTCTTTGGACTGCTTTTTAGGAGTCATCCATAGCAGAGCAGGTTAGTTTAATTCATACTTGTTTCAGGTTTTGAAGCTCAGGATTGATGCATGACAATGAAATACAATGAGGGGTTATTCTGAATGAATGTTGAGAGATACTGCCTTCAGCTACCCCAGAAGGAAGACTACAGCTAGAGTGTGTGCTTTATTGGTGTTCCAAAATTGATTTATATTGTTATAAATTAGACTTTAAAAGATATTTTATGAAATAATTAAGTCAGTCATTTATGTCATCCTACTGTGCTTCCAAAGCAGTTCATAAACTCCTGCTGTTTTAAAGAAAGGTTGTGTGTGAATTTGCTGCAAAACTGTATGACAGCATAAAGTAATATCAATCTTGTTACTTTCTCTTTCCTTATTTTGAGGGAGAGGTGTAGAGTTTAGGACCAGAGAAGCAAGAAAAGGTATAATTTTTTCTGCTTTTGATATTCCTTATCAATTATATGTCCTACAGTACTTGAGATTATCACTACACACAGTTTTTTACTTATCTTAGTATCTTAAAGTTTCTTTAAGCTAAATTTCTGTTGAGGAAATTTTCAATAATGAGCAGAATAGTAGGCAAAACCCAACAAGTTTCCAAGTGGTATCAGAAAAAAAAAGAAGAGCTTATTTCTTTATGTTTTCAAGAACATGCTTCAATACTAAATGCAAAGTCATACAGCTAGGAAAAAAGAATATTGATTTGAGAACATAAACTAGAAAGGAGGGTCCTGCATTCTGATCTCTGTTTCCAGGACTGCTTCTATACTCTATCCAGAGCAATTAAAATATGCATTTCCCTAAATGAAAATAAATTTTAAAATTGAGAATAAGAATCACATTTCAGGATTAGAAACTAATTCTAGTTAGAATTAGAATCACTGCAGTTAATTTTAACAGTACATTTGATATTCTATGTCTGATATTCAAAATATCCAGAAGGAACTGATCAGGTTACCTGATTTTTTAACATAAGCCTTTCAGCTTTCTTTTACTGTAGTCTAATTTTTGCACTGTTGTCTATCCTAACATAGAGTCATAACTACCATTTCTGAGTAAAGGAAGCAGTGGATTAGTAAAATGATTGCAAAATGCATGGTTAATACTTTACAAATTTTCTCTAGAGACAAATATTCAGTAAACAGACTGTTCTCTTTGGGTTTTGTTTTTCTATTATATAATTTCAATTAGCTATTTTTGTAATCCATCAACAAGTTACATGTGTTTATTCAACTTTGCAGCAGCATGCTGTAAATCCACAGCTGGAATAAATTTCTTAAAAACAAAACAATTTTTAAAGAATCAGAAAATGCAGAGAACAAAAGCAGTGTTTTATTTGTAATAGTAAAATATAACTTTATAATTATTTTAAGTGGAATTCACATGGAAGCAGACTTGGCACAAGTTCTCTGTTTAAAATCCTTTTTGTTCCTCCATTTAAAGGCAACTATGTAATGGTCTGTGGTGAAGCTTCACACATGAATGAATTTCACCACCAGTGACCAGCACTGACCAGTGACCTCAACAGGTGTCTGGAAGAAGTCTAGCTAATCTAGATGTGAAAATACACATTTTCGTTGTTGCTATGGACAGTAGCAATTTGATTCTAATATATCTCTAGCAACTATTATGGTTGTCATATACTGATTCTGTGAGTTGTATTTGTGTATTACACTGCACTAATATTTACTGTCACATTCATAGCACAGCAAAATGAAAGCAAGATTATCAGAAAGAGATTTTTGAAGGCTCACGTTTCTTGAATAAATCATAATTTCTCATATTGCAAACATTCATCTGTCTGTTGAAAAAATTGTTTGCCTTAATCTCTTTCTAAAATTCTACCTGACATTTGATATATTTGCTGCAAATTGGAATTGCATTGCAGAAAATGAATGGGTTTAGTCAAATTAAATTGCATGCTTTCATATATTTTAAACATGACACACCTATTACATACATACTAATTGTATTTATGTAAAGCCTGACACTGCTTCACATGTGAAAAGGAAGCATTAAAGGAAGAGATTAAAATGCATCATGCAGGCAGTATGTCACTAAAAACAGAGATCCAGAGGTTGCCTATCATAAGAGAGGCTTGCCAATGTAGCCTGCTCTCTATTACCTATTCTGTAAATAAAGTCAGCCACAGACATGTGCAGTGTGGCTCTACACAGGTTGCTCTCAGGGATGGCAATACTTCTGAGGCTGGTTGAACCTGATGTTACCTCTACAAGCAGCTCAAATGGCAGATTTTCCCATTGCTCAGGATGCAGACTTGCCAGAGCAGGAGGAAGAGAGAAATGGTGGCAGAACAATTTCCTACCCACCAAATTGATAATAAAAGATATCGGAGATGTCATGAATGTGCAGATACCTCATGGCTGTTCCCTTTCCCCTTTATTCATCCTATAGGAAAAGCTCTGCAACAGTGGAGTTGATTTGAATCTAGAAAGTACCATTAAATCACTTAACATGATCTTTTCTGGTAGTGCAAAGATGTACATCCATCTATACTGAAGCCAATAACTTAGAGGTAGCTAAAAGTTAATTTCCAGTTCTTATTTGGAAAAGAGATAGAATTAATCATTTATCTTTATAGTTTGATAAGATGCTTTATCACCTTTCTCATGGGATATTTGTGCCTATGTCTAATTGGCCATAAGTTCCAGCCAATGTTCTTGTTATGTCTTTCCTGAGTAATTTTGTAATGTTACTCCTGAGCAACTGTCCTGGTTTGAGTGGAAACAGAACTAATTCTGTTCAGTAACTTTACTTTCAGCTCAGTTCTAACTGCACTTTCTGAAGTTAGCATCCTGTTCTCACAGGCAGTGTCTGCTTCTAGCAGTGATAACACCCCATGTTTAGAGTTACTACCAAGGATTGGTGTGCAGACCAAGGCCACTGCTGGGTCTTGTGTACCACACTGGGGGGTGAAGAAAGTGAAAGGCTGCACCTGCAGGGAGGAGCGGACAGGACGGGTGACTCTAAACTGACCAACGAGGTGTTCCATCCCATATACGCCATATTTGGTTTAGAGCTATGGGATCTGAAGGGTCTTTGGGCTCTTCTCCCCTCTTGGACTGCTTTGCCAGCTTTTGCTTGGCTTGGCTCGGGTCCTCTTTTGGTTCCTTCCTCGGAGCACCCAAGGAGGACTCTGTCCGTTCTGCCTTCGATCCGGTCTGCGTGTTCCTGAACCCGGTACCAGAATCCAGCTCCTGAACACAGCTCCCGTCTGCTGCGGGGCCCAGTCTGGGACTGCCCCAGTGCCTGCACAGCATCAGTGGTGACAGTGATGTAATTATCATCAGGGGGATTGGGTTTGATACTGGTTTTGTATATATTTGTATATATATTCCATTTTTTATAATTATTAATTTCATTTTCATTAAAGCTGTTCTAGTTTCCTTTTCTAATTTCCAAGTCTCTCTCCCTTATTCCCTTTCTCTTTTCCCTCTGGGGAGGGAAGGGGGTTAACAGAGAGCACCTGTTACAGGTCTAAGGGGCTGCCCTGACCCTAAACCATGACAGCAACTTAGAAAGCTTCAAAAAGAAAATCTGTGCTATTATTTGGTCAATATTCCAAGACACTATTTTTTTTTTTTTTTGGCATGTTTCACTCAAGATTCTGATCAGTTAGAAAGACTGTTCCTCTATTTTCCTTCTTAAGACTACCTTTAGTCAGTCTCTGTTCAGCTTGTTCTATGCAAAATATATCAGCCAAGTAATTTTGAAACAGATCTCATGTATTTTAAAATTGGGACATAATTTAAGACAAATATATTTATAGTTAATAACTCATAAATTTTAACATAGATCTAAGTCTTGCCCCTGATAAAAAAGTCAAGAAGGTTAATAGAAGACAGCAAAATTCTCAGGGTTTTTCTCAGGTGATATCTGTTCCTCAGCTAAATTTCAGAACTTATGTAACACAAACACTTGGCTTATGCATCAGTAAAGCAGCAACTTCACTGGGCTGCAACCACCTTCCCTCAGTCTGTAAAGGCCTGTGCTCCACTGTCATGCTCTGTTGTAGGATGGATGGTCTTCTGGGAGAGTAGAACAGATCCCAGTGCTTTCCAAATACAGTCAACAATTTCAGGACAGTGAAACCACAGTCACTGCTTTTACTCAAGATGTGATTCTCATATCCATGGGTAAGTTATAACACCATTTTCTCCTTAGAAAGTATCTATCAGACACTTTCACAATGAGCAAATACTGAAAAAAATATGTTTATATGCATTAATTTCAGTAAAAACTATTAATTCAATTTGACGCTGTTGAGGACCTTTTCTATTTTTAAAAATAACTAAATAGTTGGGGTTTTTTATTGTTCTTGTCAGAAAAAAAATATCCTTGCACTTTCTGTGTGCCTAGTTCACAGTTCTCCATGTGGCTAGAAGGAAATCTTGTTTAACCCATTATAAACAGAATGGGAAGTAATAATAATACAGCAGCATTCACTTTGATTGTGCTGCAAAAACACAGGACTTCAAAGCAAAATCAAGACAAATAGTTCATGAATAACCCATAGCCTGATATGTTTGTATATAAGTGTTCAGTGAGTAAGTTCCAAAACAAACATGTTTATACAATCAGACTATTTTTGGTGAATAATGTATGAAGAGAGACATGGTAAAATTTGCAGATGTTATGCACTGCAAATAACCTATCTTCCACATACAATAAGATGTAGAATGAAGTAGGGCAAGACAGGAGATATGAAACTATTATTAGCTGCCAACCAGTGAAATGGCAACTAATCACAGTAATCCATCACTTCAAAATTTGTGGTCACAGGAAAGCACTGTAAAGTTTCCCTCAGGAGATGTTATATTAAATGTGATTCACTCTCACCTAGCAAATCATCTAGAAAAAAATCTCTGAGAAGAAATGGAGATGCTTATGGCAGCTTCAAAGTGACTGAAAATGTCATCAGCTTTGACTGGCTATTCTCCACTAACTTATTGATAGTCTGTGTACTTCAGTTTTGCCCCATACTTTTTTAGGTCTTTTCATTTAAGCTCCACACTCTCCTTTGGATTAATTCTTTCATCCCTTCACTTTTCCCCTTGTATGTCCTCCCCTCTCCTTCTCTTCTATATACTCTCTCAGCACTATTTGCTAGGTGTTCTCTTAATCAATTATTACCAAAGGAAAACAAAACAAAAATCTCATTACATTACCATGACCTTTCTGCCTTTCATAACATTCATTACACACTATATATAACATTATTTTATATATCCATCATTTGCATTTTGTGTCATAAAAAAGAACTTCAGAGCATTAATTATCTTCTTCTAGGTGTTCAGCTAGTGTTTAGGAAAAAAGCTAATGTTTTTTGGTTTATATTTATTATAATAAATAAATGGAGTGCACTCATGAGTATAGCTCATTTCTAACTAAATCTTTTACTGTATTGTATTACATTTCATAGAATCATAGAATGTTTTAGGTTGGAAGGGACCTTCAAAGGTCATGTAATCCAATCTCCATGAAGTGAGCAGGGACACTTTCAACTACATCAGGTTGCTCAGAACCCCAGCCAACCTGACTGTTTCCAGGACTGGGGCATCTACCACCTCCCTGGGCAACCTGTTCCAGTGTTTCACCACTCTAATTGTCAAAAATTTCCTCCTTCTGTCTGATCTAAATCTCCCCTCTTTTTTGGTTTAAAACCATTACTTCTTGTCCTATCACAACAGGCCCTGATAAAAAGACTGTCCTCGTCTTATAGGCCCTCTTTAAGTATGGAAACACTACAATAAGGTCTTCCCAGAGCCTTCTCTTCTCCAGGCTGAACAACCCCAACTCAGTCCTTCTTCACAGGGGAGGTGTTCTAGAGCTCTGATCATTTTTGTGGCCTTCCTCTGGACCCACTCAAACAGGTTCATGTCTCACTTGTGCTGAGGAATCCAGAACTAGATGCAGTACTACAGGCAAGGTCCCAGCAGAGCAGAGAAGAGCAGAGCAGAGCAGAGGGGGAGAATCACCACCCTTGACCTACTAGCCACTCTTCTTTTGATGCAGCCCAGGTAGGTCTTCTGGGCTGGGAGTGTACATTGCTGTCTCATGTCCCACTTTTCATCCACCAACCTGCCCAAGTCCTTCTCTGTAAGACTATTCTTAATCACTTCATCCCCTAGACTGTAATGATACTGAGGATTGCCAGATGCAGGACGTTGCATTTGGCCTTATTGAACCACATGAGGTTCAAACAGGCCCACTTCTCAAGCTTGTCCAGGTACCTCTGGATGGCATCCCATCCCTAAGAAGGGACAACTTCACCACTCACCACTCAGCATGATGTCAGCCACAAACTTGCTGAAGGTGCACTCGATCCCACTGTCTATGTCATTGATGAAGATATTAAACAGCACTGGTCCCAGTATAGACTCTTGAGGGACACCACTTGCTACTGATCTTCAACTGGTCATCAACTCACTGACCACTACCCTCTGAACATGATCATCCAACCAATTCCTTATCCACCAGACAGTCCACTCATCAAATCCATCTCTCTCCAATTTAGAGAGAAGGATGACGTGGAGGACTGAGTCAAAGGCTTTACAGAAGTCCATACAGGTGTCATCCATAGCTCTTCACTTGTTATGATTTGATGTCATTAATTCTATTTGAGAGACATTTTAGAGATAGGATATTTTAAAAATGCCAAAACATGATGTTCTCTGAAACTCTTCAGTGTGTATTCTGCTTGGTCCTGCTCACCTCCTTTGGCTCCCAGACCCTTTGGTTTTCACAGTACCAAGGAACTTATTACCAACCTATCTTTAAACAAAATTCAAATAATCTCAAATGTCTGAGTAACATCTAAAATCAAATAAATGATAATGGATGATAAAGTTTTGTTCCATCATCATGTCATACACTTTCGCAATAGCTTACTGAAATTCAGGGCTTCCCAGTTCTCTAGATGATAAAACGCTCACTCCCTGTCCTCTGGCTATGTATTTGTCTCAGTTTAAACAATTTAACTTTGGAGTCTACATTCAGCTCTTGGCACACACCATCAATATTACAGTGTAAACTTAGTAACATAAGAATATACGTGCATATATCTAGCTATATAAGAATCTAATTCTCACCATTTCCCTCTATAATGTAAAACACAATCTCTATCCTCTGAAGAACTGAGAAAAAGCAAAAAAAAAAAAAGCTGACAATTTTTTTCAACTATGGGGCTATTTCTACTGTGCTTTTGCATATTTACTGATCCTCAAATGAAATCAAATATTGTCAGAATGACATTTTTTGACAGGTTTGATTATTTTGGAGTTATACACTGTTAACAGTGGTTTAGATTCTAAGCAATCATGTCAAAAGTAATCTAGGTAGGTAGTCAAGATAGTAACTTTTTTCATTTTTTGGTTCCAGACAGTGTTGCAGAATTACTAGGATAATTATGGTTCAACTGCTAATGCAATTACAGTTCAATTTTTGCATTTAGAAATTATATTGTCGATTGTATACTGAAGAACACTGAAATGGAAAGAACACTATATTCTACACACAACTATAGAATATTAAAATCCACAGAAAGGTTTTTTTTTTTAACAAAAGGAACAGTAACTTTCCATATACATGATAATTTTCAACCCTGTCAAAAACATTTTAACCTTATTGTGTCTCAGTTACTTAAATAGTAAGCTAGCATTTACCTCAGTGAGTAAGATCTAGTAATTTAAGGATTCTAGGCAACAAACTCTATGTAAATTTAAGCACTGCAAGGATATTCTCAAGTAAATCACCTCATTTATGAAGAACTTTTCAACCTGCAATAAATTCAGTACCATGATACATTACACATATGTAATATCTGTGTCAAGAGAAACCCTTTAAATGGGTCTGTAGAGTTTCCAAATAATGCAGAGTGTAACTATGAATGAGAAATTACCTGTTCTTCACAGATGTCATAGCATATCACAGTTCTTCGCAAAGACAGGACAGTTTATCTTTGACACTGTCTGTGCTGTTCACTGTTACAGTTTAGATGATGATCTTTGATGTCACAGAGAACATTTGCTCATGCCAAAAAGATGGTATTTGTCTTCTGAAAAGATGATGCTGCCTGAATTCTCTTGAGAACATCTTTGCATGGTGTCATTTGCCTACCTCTCGGCCACTTGCTAAATGTAGCTGATTATACAAAATAGCCCTTGGTAGCCTGCTAACAGCTGCTTTCAATACCCAGATTAAGCGAAGTTTGCAGGGGAATGCTTTTACCCTATGTGTTTCAAGCATTTGGTGGATGATGGGTGAATCCAATCTTGTACTAACTGTCAATCAGATGAGCAAGTTGCATCACACATCAGTCAAGTAACTGACACTAAGCTACAAAAAGGTATTCATAAGACAGTATCAAGGATATGTTAACTTTTGCTTCATTGTCATCCCATCATCTTGCTCTAGCCATCATTTTGAAATATTTGTCCTGGTGATGATTGTCTAGCTCTGATGTATTGACAATATGAGTTTTCCTGAGATCACTGTGACAATCTTTGACTGCACCTTAATATTCAACAACTGCCCACTTTAAGATCATCCAGCAAGATGAATTTGTCATTTGCTGGAATAGCTCAATTGTTCAAATTCTAATAGAACAAGTTTTTTACCTTATAGCCACACATCAGCTAGCACTTAGTTTTGCTGTATTTCATTTTAGGACATGTATAATCAATTATAATTGCATCAAAGTGAGATGTGCAAACTACTACCAACAGGAATATCATAATAACCAGGCTTATAAACAAAAGCCAGTAAATGCTTTTCAGATCTTGCATTGCTGTCAAGACATGTTATATCCTGAAAAGTTTGCAGTATTACTGGTTCTGAGTAGGTTGTTCAGTCAGCCAGAGAACACCACCAAGATGGAAATTAACTGACTTCAAGGATCCTTTTCTTCTAGTTTCCCAGGGTTGTGTGAGAAACACTACCTTTGGTAGAGGTGCTTTTCCATTCTGAAAGAAGTCTTTGTGACCCAGGAGGAATAGCAAGCAAGCAGAAGTAAGAAGAATTGAAAATTATGAGCTCACACTCAAAAAGATGTGTGATTTATAGGAAGAAATTGTCTGCTGGCAAGGATTATAGCCAGATATATTTAGATAACCATCTGAATATGGGTGATAAACATGTTTGGGATTGCTGTCAAAGCTTTCCTTCTCCGTATTTAACTTTTTCTAAAGAATAAAAGATATATCTGAGTAGGCTGCTGTAGCTGCTGGTACTGTTAGTTGACATGAGAAGCTACATACAAACTTTACCCAATCTCAGATTTTTTCAGAATATTAAAAACCATTGTGTTTCAATTTTAAAGAAGAGAAAGGAAATACAGTAATGACAAATGATTTGCCCAAGGTCACCAGCTCAGAGACAGTCCACACAGGTCAGACTTCATAATGTCTATCTTGACACCTATCCTGTGGAAACAGACCAAGTCCATATTGGTCTTTTGGCTGCTGTTCAACAATGCAAAGTCATCACATTTATTTTCTAGTAGCACTGCCAGGTTTCCCTCATCTTTTTTTCTTCCTTCTTTTGAATACATTTTTCCACAGGCATGCTACCTTGTTATATATATATTTTTTTTTTCCAGCCTCCCCATAATGAACCTCATTTGATAATTTTTAACAATTTCCTTAGAGTAGCAAGGAGCTTGAAGGAAACCTCTGAAGCTAGTACACTTTGAAAGGCTGTAGCCCAAAGTACTTCATTTGTAACTCAGGCTTAATCCTTTATAGAGTGAATAAAGGATCACAACTTGCTCATTGTGACTGATAGGGGACTGCATTACTCTCTAAGGAGTCTCATCAGTTAACACATCAGTCCTGAAAACGTCATGACTGTCGCAAAAGTAGTGCATACAAAAAGGCATTTGACCAGCAACAACTGAGTGTGTACGAAAACTTTAACATTTAACAATAGTTATAAAATTTTGAAAATGCTTCTTTTCTCTAAAAATATAGACTTGCTTAAAATGTTCAATAATATAGTAAGTGACATTTACTAAGGTTTGAAAAGTCATACATTCAAATACTTTTTAAACTACTGATACTTCATTTCTTGCAGTTATAGTCTGCCAGCCCCAGAATATGGATATTTTTTTTTTCCTCCTCTTAAACTGGTGTAGTCTATACCTGTATTCGATTAAGTAATTGTTTTTCACTGCATAAACTTTATTGATTCCAGTTTATTCCAATTGTTTATTCCAATGATATTTTAGAGAAATGCAGGAATCCACTGAGATGAAGGATCATTAATAGAAGTGTTTGTGCTTTTCTACAATGTATGTATTAACATTCAAATTTTATTACAGGGTTTCAAATTATCTCAGATATAGTTTTTAGAGTTTTTATTTTCAAATGAGGAAAAGCTGATATGTATTTTATCTACCCTTCTTTCTTTTGTCCATATTAATATTCCCAGCACCTTGTCTTTTTGTACGATGCCATTTCTAAGTGATAATCAAGTAATCCAAGTCATCATTTTGTCAAGACACAAAGATTCATCATCTTATTGCCATGATATTTACCGTAAGATTGCCAGGCTCCCAGTGTGAGGCAAAGACATTTACAAGACATCCACATAAAATGATTAAATGCCTAAAGGGTTAGATTTACTACAGAGACAATTTTGTGGAGGAAGAAGACTCTTCAGAAAAGCACAACTGAGAACTCTGTTGTTTATTGGTGCTTATTTATGAGTCTAGCAATTTTTCTTTATTGTTTAAGCAACCCGGGTGCTTTCCCAAGGTACTTTCCCAGTACCTTAGTAGCAAAAGATGACATGCTATGTGTAAAACAGTATCCACATTTGTCTCATAACCCTCAGCTTAGCTTTCAATGGTAAACAGTCATAAATTCTGTATTCTGAATTGCAGCTCTTAACAGCTCCATGAAGTGATTATACCTACCATTCACCCACATGTGAATTTTTGTGATCAGACGACACTAATATCTAGATCGCCATTTGTTTGGGGTTTTTTCACCAATGTTCTGCTGTACCTCACTCCACCTTGAGGATCTAGAAACAGCTCCACAACTTAAAGTTATGACATGGTTATTTATTATGAAATATTGTTCAGTCTCAAATGACCAGCAAAACCCAGGAAAACTTCCCAAACTTATTACCAGTTACTAGATTAAAATGGTCTATTACCTATAGATGAGTGTTTATATATTACAAGAAAGTCTGTGAATGTTTTATAAAGTGTAATGGGGGACAATAAGGAAAATGTGTGATATATATCTTCAAAATGGCTTTCTAGATGTCAGATGGTTGAAATGAGGTAGAGAGCAGAAAGAGAATATGACAACCAACTCATTTACAAATTTCCGTAACAAAGCAGACAATATACATTATCAAAGAGATTTTTTCCTCACAAGTCAATGTCCTATAGGCATTTGTCTCACATATACTGAGGTTTAATAATGCAGTTTTTTTTCTAAGAACCTCTTTCATCTCATCAGACTACTTTGTGCATTTTAAAGCTAGGAAATTAATGCAAATATTGATAACTGAAACTGTCGAGCAGGCTGCAATGTTGTTAACGTTTTCAGCCTATTTGTTATATTGGGTTCTTCACATTTTTCTGTATTTAAAAGATGAAAAGAATATTTCTAATTTGACACAGGATCATAAATTAACATATTTCTTACGTACAGGTTTTTGCCCTTTCATGATTATATTTCATCCTACCTAATGTGACTGACAAAATATGCTTTCATCTTAGTGCTGAAAACAAGCTTTTAAAGTTTTTAAAGCAAACCCCTTTCATCTCTGTATCCTTTATTATTATTATTATTATCATCACCATCACTACCGCAAACACCACCTGTCAAAAGTAATGTACACAACAGTTTTTGTGGGAGCAAGTGGATGATTCCTACCACTAGGTAGTATGCATTCAAAGGCATACTCTTCACATGTTTTGTGGTTTATCAGTCACAGAACACAAATTAGTGCTTGTTGCAGTCAGACTTAATTTATCTGCTGATAAACTTACCTTATCTTCAGAAACTGAAATGTTCAATACTAATCCATATTACA
Organism: Todiramphus chloris collaris; assembly: GCA_025345505.1. Classification (NCBI taxonomy): domain Eukaryota; kingdom Metazoa; phylum Chordata; class Aves; order Coraciiformes; family Alcedinidae; genus Todiramphus; species Todiramphus chloris. Next base: position 12,308,014 of record JANVCC010000035.1, on the reverse strand, counting down.
TTGTTCAGCAAACAAAACCAACTCTTTGCTGTGCTTCTAATACTTGTAATTTTTCCACAAGCCTCACACTTAATTGTAGTTAAGTCATCAGGAGTCTAGATGCTAAGGAATTTTTTTTAATTACTCTTCTCCAACAGATACTAAGAAAACAAATATGCTACAATGTGTACCTGTTATATAACGGGCGAAAGAAATACAAAAGCCGGCCAATTCAGTGACACATTTTATATCGTAATAGTGAAGAAACTGAGATTAATGAAGCTTACTTTGTTCTAACTGTAGTTACAATAATAAATACAGCATTAACATTTAATGATAGGGCTTGAAAAAAGATTTCCCAGTGGTAATGTCATATTTTGGGGTTTGTTTAACTTCCTTGTTTTATAGTATTTGAAAGTTACTGGCAAAAAAAAAAAAAAACAGTTGACAATTAAAAGGAAAATAAGTTGTTTCTTGTTGACAAAGGTAACACTAATTGCATAACAAGAATGTTATGCATGTTATCCATTCACTATCCTTATTTCTCCAATGAGAAAGCCTGGAGGCTTTTGCCTCTAAAGTTGAAAAGAACAGAAGCCCCATCAAATCTGAAGCATTTTCAGTGAAGATTAGTGTTGAAAAACTTACTTTTAGTCAGGTCCTAGGAATTAAAAATATCTGTTTGTAGAAACTGTTTTTCCTTTCTCACCTCAACTTTGTAAAAAAGGTGGGATGACAGATGCAAATACAGAGATTGTTTCTGTATGAGAAACATAAAATAGCATCTATAAAGAATAAAGCAATAATGGGCCTGCACTATGAAACTTTCCATGCAATGAATGCTGGTTTGAGGATTTTCCTGTTACAAACCAGCATAATTCAGCAAGTGGATGCTCTTTGGAACTTCTTCCTCAAGGCAATTCAGGCCAGTCCAAGATTCGTTTCTTCTGATAGATTTTAATTATAATTGTCCTACTGTAATAGTGAAAATCCTACCTAGATATATTGCTCTTAAGACATAAAATAATAATGTCTGATCACCATGTGTAAATAATAATTAATATTTAATTAAAATATTTTTTTATACTTTCCAAGTGTTCTTTAATATTTTAGAATATATCCTAAAAATGAGATAATATATAGACTGAAAATAGTTTCAACACAGTGAGATGAGTTTCTTATTATTAGGAGTGGCAAAAATTTCTGCATAAATTGACTGTTCTTAGTTATTTAAGGTAGGTATATAATATTGGAAAAAGGAAACTCTTATTTGAAAAAATTCTCTTTAGAAAAAGTCACAAAATTAAGATCTCAGATTAACAGTAATACAGTAGCAAAGATTTACCTACTGCCTTCTAAACCCAGCGAAGACTTGCAGTAACTTAGCTTTAAGACTTTACTAAGTGCTCTGAAGCAGAGCAACCACAATATGAAAAGTTTCACTCATTTAAGTAGTGTCAAAACCAACATGTGCCATTTATTCTGTGTAGATCTGTGAACTACAGATTAAATTTACATCTATTTAAATTTTGATCTTTATAATCCACTTATAGGAAACTGTATTCTTAGAATGCACTTAAATTTGACCAATCTGTTGCCTTAACGTGGCATATTGCATATCTTAAATTTTCAGCTTTGTACAGTACATAAAGAGGATGCTTCATGCAAATGAAATAAACTGTCTTACTGTCTCGCTGTAAATCTTGGTCTTCTGGCTTTAAAGCTACAGCAATGAAGAGAATATTTTTTCTTATATCACTAAGAAAGTTAACTTGATTTCTCTTTTTAGTGTACTTCAGGAAATTAATTCAGCATTTAGAAGAGTTAGATTCTCACTTCATTTCAAAAGAAATATGAAGAAGGTCTTTTGCCTAATTTCCCAAAAGGCTTTGAAAATTTTCACTATCGCCAATATTTTATGGAACTTTCAGTGGAATAGCTAAATAGGCCCGATTTAAAAGGCCTTGCTGGGCAACTTTTGAAACACAATCTTCAATACTTGTCTAATGTGGTTTCCAGAATGGAAATTATCAGAAATTATGTTTGTGTCCTCTCAAAGTTCACTCAGAAATCAGTTACGTATTTTATGTTGGGCAAGCTTTTTATGTAAATCCAGAGTCCTCATACTTTTTTGTTTTTTTTAAAATAGTTTGATGGACTTCTTTCTTATCCACTCAGTATCAGAAGACCTAGTCTAAAATTGTGTTTATGATTAGGTAAAATAAACACATTAATGTTTAGTCAAGATTGTAAAGTGTTTTAAGATTTACAAATGCTACAGTACCCACACTCTATGATTGCCCTGATTTTTAGAAGTCCCCCAAGTACAATGTTCCCTAACAAGCAAAATCAGATATCTGTATGCCTGTAGGAGTCTGCCCTGGTCTTGCAGTTTACTAAACATGTATTCCTGAACTCAGCTGTTTTGAAACAGAATGACATGGGATTTGACATCACAATCCAGTTCTTGCTGAGTAATAAATTGAGGCATTAACACATCATAAAGCATTTTTGTCTGCTGGCTTACTGAAAAAACTAATTTCACTTCCTATCTCCTCCACAGGAACAATTCATCCACTTCAACAAGGCCTTCATCTAGCTTTATGTCAGAAGAACCAGAAAGAGCCATCAAAAGTCTAAGCCGTATATCTTGATTAAATAGTAAATCAGTGCTTGTGTGCTCAGAGTAGCTTTACTTGATTCTGCATGGAAGTAGATTTTAATATTTTTTCTATCCTAAGTCCTAAACTGTATTTTCAGGCTTCAAGGAAATATTTATGATGTATTAATAGATTGTATTTCCTAAAAGGTTGTAAAAGGAGCAAAGAGTAATGGTATCATCAATTTTTATTGTGGCCTCAGAGTACCAGAAAGAGGCTTGAACTCCTTTTCTGTTCTTGCTTCCTTCTGTTTCTGCTTAATAAGGAATTTCTCACGTTTTCTTCTTAGATGCTTTCAATCTCCATGGCATCTAACCACTTCTCAGCCATGAAAAAGTTTCTATTCTGTTCAGGAGGAAATAGTATTTCATTATACACAGATGAAGCAACCAGAGTACAGATATATGAAATAAATTGCAAAAGGTATATGGCAGTATCAAGAGTAAACTTACACTCATGTTCCAGATATGTCAAAAATCATAGGCATATTTCAGAATCATTTGAAGAAATGCAATCAGCAGTGCTATATAAGAGATTGTAAAAGATCTCCAGTATAATCCTTCCCTTAAAATTTATGATCCTGCTCAGTTCCATTTTATTATCTTAAAACCAAACATTTTTCCTAGAGAAGCCAAAGCAATGGACAATTTAAGACTTTCAGTAGCAATAATTATTACCAATATTTCACTAGAAACAAATGCTTCATTTTATACATGATCAGGATGAATTAAAATCTGATTTTCTTTCACAAAATGTGCTGGAGCTTCAATAATAAACTTGTCAATTTGAAAAGTAGTAAACTCTCAAACCAAAAAAGTGTTAAAAACACACAAGTAAGAATAAGAACACTACCATTTTTTTAGCAGGGAGATAATAAAATACCTTTACATTTTGGAAAGTTATGTGTTTGGAAAATATTATCAGTTTGTTGACTCTAAGATTGTTGGGTAATTTTGAGAGAAGATGAAAGAAATTTTCTTTTAAATTCCTGCTTCCCAATGCTAACTTATCTTTTGATACTGTTCATTCAGGACTTATTTAGTTGAGGCCCAGTACCTTGTAGTTTTACTGCTTTTTGGAGTCACAGTACAGGGATGCCCTAAGAGAGAGATACACAGATCTCTGCTGCTGGCAAAAATAATAGATTTACTGCCTCATGGCAACTATGGTGCTGATATTTTGTACCTACAAGGGACTCTAGTAGCATAGAGTTACCCAGAGGCTGAGTGAATACTTCCAGTTTCTCAATAGCTGGTTCACATGTGTATGAAATTCAGCATTACAATAATACTGACAGCTAACATTTTGTTAGCGTTGTTTTCCTGTGGCTGGAAAAAGAAATTATGAAGAATTATACTTTTAAGAGATCCTGGCCTGAAACAGTTTTAATCAGTTATTACCATGCAGAACCATAATCAGTTCCAGAAAGCGGACTGCTTAACTCTAACCGATTATATACTGTAATCTGCCTTTGTGTTTATTGTTTTCTATAATGAAATGCATATGGCATTTTGGTCTTGTTTATGAAATGTTATGACTGCTAGATTGTAGTTATTTCCAGAATGTACTCATTGGGAAGAAGAAAGTATGGTTGGTTTGAGGAGCTCTGGCTTTAATCAAATTGATTTCCGAACTAAGATAGTGTAAAAAAGCATCCTTTTAATAAAAGTACAAATATCACCACATTTTACTAAAAACTGATTTACCTTTTCAGTAAGTAGATAAGTAAATTAATGTTATTACCAAAAGAGTTCAACTAAATCTTCTGCATAAAAATCTACCCAAGTGATATTTGTCGAGTACCATGACCAGGAAAAGAAATAATCCTTTTGGAAGTTGTCTGCTTTTAAATGAAGACAGATATATGAAGTAGTAAATGCTCTAACAATATACTTTGGAAAAGCACATTTAATGCTTCTGCTTCACAGACACACATTTTCATCAGCCTGTGCTCTAAACAAAAGCAGAGCATCTGTTCCCTAAGAATCAGAAGAAAGTATCTGGATTAAACACATTTACTTCAACTGACAATAAGTGTTCCTTAGAGAGGAGGATACAAGCATTGATTTGGTGAAGTCCTTTGAATACAGATGGTGAAAAATACTCTGGCTTGTCATGAGTACTGACATCTCATCACTGTCTTAAGTTGTTATACAAACATCTGCAAAACATGTATAATGAAATAGAACATAATTTCCCTACTTGCACATTTGAATGAGTACTGAACCCATTTCAAAAACAAAGAAAATGTAAAAATAAGTCATATCTTCTGCTTGTAAGTCAGGGTGCAACCATATATTAAGATAAAGAAAATGCCACTAAATTTGTGGATGAATTGTGATCACTGGTGTGTATATATATAAAATTAAGAAATACTGGAAAATTATGTTAAAATCATATTTTGCTTTAAAATAGATGTATGCATCTGCAACGCAGATTGAGAATAAAAGTACAGGGATATGTGGGCATAATTTAGCCCTGTAGTACAAGCATAATATATACATAAAAGCTACAGAGTTGTAATATATGAATCCAATACACCATTGTAGGCTACAGTTTCACTGAACCAAGCTTAAATGCCATTCCTCTTGCCTCGTTCCCAAAGGCACCAGGAGGCACAAAGGAAATGAATGAGTGAAAATGTCAGGAGGAGAACTGAAAAATCTAAATGCATTTCATTTCACAGCACTGTCTGTATCTCTTACGGACAAATTGGCTCTGAGTGTAAGGTCATATGCTCAGTTGCTGTAAATTTGTGCAAGTTACTGAAAGCAGAGAAGAATTCATTTACCCCACAGAGGATCTGGCTTTCAGTCATTACAATGCCCAAAGCCAAAGTTAAGCTGTAAAGTTTCATGCACCTTATGGATAGATGAGGTTAGTTTACACTCCAGGATCTTATATTGTTTCAGTCTGTCTGTTGTTTGGAACAAAACAAGACATCAGAGAGCTGATTTACCGAATTCAGACCAGAGGTGATTTAAAGCAAACACACAGACTTAACGAAAAACATGCTCATTTTAGGGGATAAGAAACTTAAAAAACAGAACGGAACCATGTATCTTCAGGCTATGTATATTTTTCTTATTTCTCAGTTTATTTTGCACTCAAATATAATTGCACCTGAAAGCTTTCTAAGATCAATAATGTCACACGTGACATAATCTTGCCAGATTCCCATTTACTTTTGAAAATACAAATATTAGTCCCTCTCAATTTTAAAGCACTTCTTTAACTAAAGTGGGTTTTTTCCTTTATAAGGCAAGATCTACTATTTTGCTCTCTTGAAGCAATTACTACGAATTTTTAACTACGTTCCTAAAATTTTTGCAAAATGCACTAATTTTTTTTATTATGGAAATATTAATGCACTGATAACAGTTTACAACACCAAGAATAGCATTCTTCTTTAAATGCATTGCATTTAATTCATTTCAAACGTCAAGAAAACTAAAAACACTGCTTGAAATACTAGCGAGATGATTTTCTACATTAGGCAGGCAGTTCCTGAAAGAGCACAGGGTGTGTGGGGGTTACATAATAAAAAGAAGTACTTATAAAAATCCTATATTTGCACAATAGCTCTCACATCATATTAGAGCAAAATTCTTTCCTTCCCTCCAGATCTTTACACCATTTTTTAGTCCAAATGCAGGCCTGAAAGGTCTATCTGTAAATTTCCCATTGTGGATGTGAAACACATATCTGTCATCCCTGTAATAATGGTCTTAATTTCCCAGATGATAGCAAGGCATTGCAAGCATGCTCACAGCTATGACCCAGCAATTCATAGCTATGACCACCAGAGTCTGTTTACAAATGAACTTATTAGATATACAGGAAGATTGTTCTGTCCTCTCAGGCCATTTGGTTTGCATTACAGGAACTTTCTTTGAGGGATAAAAAAAAAAAAAAAGGATTCTATAGTAGCTCTTTTTTCTTGTTCAAAGGGAATCTTGTTTCTGGAAGTGGAGATCAGCAAGCAGAGACTTCGAGTTTATTTATTTGAAAAAATGTTCTTATGGTGGGCAGCACACTGAGGAAGTCACATATTTTGCCTCATATCAGGGAGGCTCAGAAGAAATAAAGGCAGGAAAATATCATGAAAACTTTTAAATCAATCACATTCAAGATAGATGAAATCACAAGGACAAGGCAGTTCAGAAATACAGCTGTCAGGTTCTAAATTCTTACTGGCACCAAATACTGTTAACTATTTTAGTACTCACCAGATAAAGAAGGATAATGTCTTACCAAAACACAAAGGAGACTACCTCTGAAACATCTTTGCTGACGAGCTTTGAGGAGGGAAGTTTACACCTGTATGTGAGTACCACTAATGATTAAAATGATTTCTAAAATGTGCTTGCATTTAGAAAACAAAAGAAAGGAAAAGGAGAAAGGAGAAGAGATCTGTTCTTCCACCGGAAATGTTTGAACTCTAGCTTTTATTCTTCATTCTCCGTAACTTAAGAAAACATTGGTTTGGATATCTAATATTTTGTCTGTGATTTTATTATTAACTCAGTTTTTGCTAAATGTTCTCTGGACAGAAGAGTTTTTATAGTCACATGTCAGGTCTCAGAGGTCATATTTTCACTTACAATCAGCTCCTACCATAAAAAGATATTTTTTTTTTTTTTTTAAACAGTCCACTAGAACTCAAGTTTCTTGTGGGAGAAGATGTTTCACTTTTTTTTGTAGGAAGTTCAAGTGCCTTCACTGGAACCCAAAGAAAAGAATTCACTTGTAAGAGTAAAGGTCTTATTTCACTGATCACCCCCACCAAAAGAAAAAAGAACAGAAAGCCTGTTATAACTGTAAAATAGTCTGTGAATTTAAAGAAATATATTGTAATTATAATGCAATATTTTGTATTCTATGTTTGAATTTTGCATTGAATTTTACAATTATTATCTCTTTTCAAAAGAGACAAGAATTAAAGAAAATGGTATGTTGATTTGGGCTCACTTCCCAACAAAACTTCCTTTTGAAAATGAACCTCGTTAGGTGTTGGTTTTTTGGTTTGTTTGTCTTTTTTAATTACAGAAATGGTTATCCTTAATGGACAGTTCTGCTAAGGACACAACATAATTATCGGGGGTGGGGGAAATAGTCTACTCTCTTTTTCACAAGGAGTGTCAGAGGTAGGTTTTCTGGGAACTAGAAGGACTTGGTTGGGATCTTAATACACAGGTAGTGAATTCTTTTGATTGAGTAAATTAGACAAAAAAAGACCATCTGATAGTGTCACAGATGTCATAGGAAAAAGAAGTGCCTCCTATAAATGACTTCATGGAGCAACCATATGTTCCTACCCTCCAGTCATATCCCATATTAAGTCTCACATTGAAAAAGAAGCCCTGGTATATTCATTCTGTGCAGTTTCTGTCACAGAGATAGCAGTGACTTCTAAATCTTGTTGGCTAGAAGTCAAAAATGTCAGAATCTGTTACAGAAGATGCTCAGATACTCGTAACATATAGTTCCAGTGTAACGCACATGAAATGCCAACAATTAAATTAATGTGAGCACTTACTTCCCCTGGGATGGGAGAGGCAGGGAAGGTATAGAAACAAGCATCCCTTATTTTAAATTACCAAACAGTTGTGGGGATTTTTTAACAACAGGATACAGAAAAACAAAAGCTGTTACAGAGAAATACTATTTATATTGATTCCTATAAACTTCAGTGCATGTACACACAAAATGCTTGAAGGTAAAGTGACATATAAAAACTATTCTCAAATTTCTGGACTGTTTAAAAGTCCTGAAAATCTACCAGATTGATTTCTTCGTTCTACTCCTGATGTCTTGACCATCAGTAATCATAGAATTCATATAAATAGTGTTTTTGATAGTCCTAATATATGAACCACTGGAGGCTGACTGGAAATAAAACTATTGACAACTGAGCAGCAGTAACTGTTTTGTCATCCTGTGAGCATTTCCCATTCCACCTAAAGTTAAAGCCAAACACTTTAAATGTGCTGAAAGGAGCACACAATGTCTATCAATGTCCAATAGACTGAAAAGAGGTCCAAACGATTTCTCTGAATCCCAATAAGTACCTCAGTTCCTGCTAGAGCTCATCCTCTTACTTCGCTTACTTTTTGACTGAAAGTGACAAAAAGGTTAGCTGAAGAACCATGTCTGAATTGAAAGAGCAGCTTGGTAGAGAAAACTGCAGGTGAATGGTTCTAATAAATACTTACTAAGAAAAACCAGTGAGAACTAGTTAGAGAGTGGCAATTTTTCTTCAGTGAAACATGAGACATGGATTTTGACTGGAGTGTTACTGAAACTATGTCTATTTATTTGACCTACTTTCTATTATTTGACTTTGCAAAGGAATATATTTATGTTCTTACATGTAATACAGCTGCACAAAGTTATTTTAATGACTATGGTAATGTGACAGTTGAGTCTCAGCGGGCAGAATTGCATTTTATGAAGTTTTGGGTCAACATCAAGACACATCATCTGCCTTGCCGTGCACTTGAATGTGTAGATATAGGCCACATAAATGACTGAGAGGTGTAAAAAAAAGTAATTTATTTTACATCTTTGGTAACTTATATACAATATTTTTGCTAGAATGTATAAAGATCATATAAAGGGGCACTTTGTAAAAAATTTCCCAGATAAGCTGATTCTTATTCAGCTCTTTCTTATAACTGCTTCTTAGCTCAACTTAACCCTCTTTCCCAGAGGGATATTTTTTCAATGTGATTTTTATTTTTCCTATACAGCAATTAAAATTATCTGAATAAGGCAACAGGAATAATACACTACATAGTAATTAGAGTGGGCTGGGGTTTTTTTGACCAAAATTTTGCATTTTTTTTCTTTCAAACATAAATTAATATTATCACAAATTTACCTATACCTCACACTAAATGAACGACTATTCCATTAATATTTTATTGAGACAAGAATGTCATAATTAACAATCTAAAAGTTAATTCCAGAATCTCTAAGCATAACCCCAGGAAAAGCTAAAACTAGATTAAAAAACGACTGAAAAGCCAAAGTTCTACCCCTCCACCTCCTGCTATTCTCAAGGCTATGTGTACAAAAGCCCTATCCCATAGCCAGTATGTTTCCTTTAAGTGGGCTTATCCTACTGCACTCCCCACAGTGAGTGACCTCATAAAAGTTTCTCTACATTGCAAAACACAGTCATAGAAGTTTAGTTCCTGCTTTTTTACTGACAAAAAAAAAAAAAACAAACCCAAAACTATTCAAAAGCAACAAATTGTCTTTTTGGAAACTCTCCCTGATCACTGAGAAAGCCTGAATTCATAGCATTTATTGTGTCACCTTTAATCATTGTGCATTGAGGATGGGAACATCAAGCCATTGGCTTGTTGACGCTGAGAAATGGTTGACTCCTCAGAGGGAGTACTTTGTACTTACAATTCAATCAGGTGCAACCCCTAGAAATGAGAAGGGTCTTGATGAGATTGGGTCCAAATCCAGTTTAAGCACTGAAAAGTAGGTGACTGAACTGCTCAGAGAACACGCTTAAGACAGAGCATAAAGTAAGCCAACTCATTTCTTGGTCTGCCTTTTCCCTGGGAGGGGGTTGTGTGTGTGTAAATTATAAATTGTGTAGAAAACACAAAGACAAAAGTTATTTGATGAGAAACATCAATTATACAGCATCTATGACCAGACTCAACAATCAAAATGGTAATGCAGGTGCAGCTATAGAGGTAATATCAGTAAACAAATAAAAAATTAATGAAGACCCATCAGTGCTATTGTATCAGAAGTGAGTGGATTACATCAGCTGTGTGTATTTTGTTGATAGAAATATTGAGATGGACTTTTTTAATTATTAAGATCTTTGCTTGGTGTCCTGCTTTTTCAAGCAGGTAGTTAGGTACAATTTTAGATAAGAGAAAATCAAGCCAAAGATAAGTATGATATCAAGTCCCTTAACCATGAAGGTTAAAGCACTTCCTTTGTTTTGGTGAAATCCAAATCTTTTGCACAGGCTACGTAAGAGATTGCTGAAATGGCAATCCCATTATTATATATTATATATATAAAAAAATATTATATATCTTGTGGTAGATGATTCTCAAAGTGAAACTGTAAATCTAAAATATCTCTCAAGATAGTATAGGAACTGTAAAAGTATGAAGAATCATTTGGTACTGCAAAGTCATCCAGATTTAGAGAACCAATAAATGTAACTTCCCATGAGACCTATATGTAAGATAAACAACCAGTGCAGAGCAAGCTCAATTCAGGTGTCATTTACACTGATACAACAGCAATTCCACAGGCTGTATATATGCTCTTGTTTTTATAAATATATAAAAAAAAAATTAGTAATTTAAATATAATCTTGCTAAGTTAATCATTATTTTTTCTGGCCTTTTCTCACTTTTAATCATTAAATCTTACCATGAATATATTTGTTCCACCTTTTGTAGGTAGCAGATTAAGGAAGTAAACATTTGAATGGACTTCAGGTCATAAACTGACATTTCTAAGACCTATATGCCTATTTGTGTCAAGTAACATATGTTTTTAGTTTTATCTGAAGGACAATACTACACCTACCCAACATTGTACTAGCTGTAAATCATGAGGTCCACTGACTGTGTACGCTAAATATAAACAAGCTGATAATCTGAAAGCGATTAGGAGAGCAGATACAGAAACTTTAAAATCAATATTGCCTGAATAAGTATGTTTGTGCTATTAACCTTACTCATCAGACAAGCATTATTGGTGGTTCTCATTTTAGGGGATGAAGGAACTTCGTATTTCTAATCATACCCCATGTTTTATTTATGGTTTTTGTGTAATAATGCCTTTTTCTGGAGTCAAACTATTAAGGACCTTGCAAGCATTGGTTTACCACTAGGAAGCAGAAAGTATCACCTTCAACTCCAATGTTAATGTATTTTCCAGCCTATCATTCAGGTCATAGAAAGCAATAAATTTAATAATGAAACTTGATTTCAATATCATTATATTATCTGAACCTGTATCCTGTCAAATGACTGAGAGAGATCCTGGAAGGCCATGTTTCAACCCTTCACTTAATTTGAATGTGTCTTTGAATATTTTCAAGTGCTGACAGGAGACAAGTTAGAAAAGTACTGTGAATGACAGTTGTTGGTCTTTACCCATTACATTCACAAGTGTTACACTGGCTGCCTGAGGATCACTCAGGTATTGTTAAATGAAAGCTATGCCCCAGGGTTATGTTTAATGTCAATGCTTTGATCAGCAGGTAGAACTGAAAATAGAGCATTTCTCTGAACAGATGTGTTTTTAAATAGTCCCTTAAGATGTCTATAACTTTGTACTGGGTCTTTGCATATACACTAGTCCCCCTCGTTTTTCACAAGTGGGGCCATAAAGAAGAGTTCTCTTTTTCCTTCAAGGGGTTGTTCTATTTTTTAATGACCAAGGATACTATTTAGATATTCCAGTCACACAGTACACACCATTTTTAAATAATTCTCTCTGCCTCCAGGAGTTTAAAAAAAAAAAAATTGATTTAGAACACAGTTCTGTTAAGGATATGACGCATTTTAATCTTAACCACTCTAACCACCCAGTCTAGTAGTTAACTTGTACATCATGTTAATAATTTATAGGTTGTTGGTATTAAATTTGTAATAGGCAAACTGATGTATACAAAGACACATATTCACGGAACCTCCTCTTCCTGTACTATCATTCACCCAGATTAATTGTGTCTTGAAAATGGCTAGAGAATTGCCATCTACACAAATAAATACCATAGCTAAGATGAACTGTTTATTTCACAGAATGACAGAATCACTATGGTTGGAAAACACCTTTCCATCAAGTCCAACTGTTATCTAACTCTACCAGTGCCACAACTACACCATATCCTTAAGCACCATATTTATGTGAAACGTTATTGTAATCACTGAGTTGCTCAGGAAACACTCAGAGAAGATGGAATTTTCAAGATCCTCTGCCCATATTATACAACAACAAGTTAAAATATATACATATTTTAAAGGAACTGGTTCTGAGTTTTTTAAAATATATTTCACATAATTTATTTGGACTCTGATTTTGTAAGACTACCATTTAAATATAACTAGTAATTCCTGGAAATTTGTGAAACCTTTTTAATTTTATGTATAACATTAGACAAGACTGGGAATTTAATTCCACCAGATTCCCACCATTAAAATTTTCAGGCTTGTTGTCCTCTTGAATGCTTCTACTTATCAAATTTCTGACATATGGATCCTAATGGTTTAATAATATTTTTATCATTACTTTTGTAAAGCTTAAATGCACAGATACTTTCAAGAAGAAAGAGCAATAATTCTAATATAAAAGCCTTATGTGCATCCATGCCTCTCTATGGCAATGACGTGTCTGAAAATACACGAAACCTGAAGGACAAGATTTAATAAAAATAGCATAGAAACATAGAAGAACTGTAATTTCTGCATGTTGCTGTAACATATATGAGGAATTGTTAACCTATGTTAAAATGTACATGTTTGCTTTGAACACGAGAACCCATATAATCGATTAAAGGGGTTTTCTGCAATGCAGGGCTGTATACATGGTTTAAACCTTTTTTTTTTTTTTAAATTTTATTGTCTTAATGACAAACAGCCTCAACATTTATTTTAGGTGAAAAATGAAACTTTTAGTATTTGATGTTCTTCATATTTCCAGTGATTTTATTGTACATTAAGTAGCATTTTATCCACAGCTGAAAGAGATTAGGATAGAAGCAGTTATGTGTCCTTAACTACAGGGGAATGATATAGGAGGAAATGTCATAAGCATCAAACTAATTTCTGCACAAAGTTAAAGATCCTGGCAGACTGAGAAATCATAGTCATTATCATGGTCAGAACATCTGCATACAAATTCAAATCTAGTCTAATGTCAGTAGGTATAAGTTTTTATTCATTGAAAATTCATTACATTGCCTCCTGAATTTTAATAGGAAGTAATTGAAATAGTTTATCATTTACAATGTATTTCCTAGCTTTTCCTTTGTGCATAAATTTTATTCTGTAGTTACAAAAAAGAAATAAATAAATCAATGACCATATCTGGTGATGGAGGAGAAGGGGAGGGGAGAGAGGGGAGAGGAGAAATAGTGTCTTGATGAAGGACCAGAGGAATTTTCAAATACCAGTCTCTTTTATGTACTCAGAAGCTAACATAATGACACAATATTATAATCAGAATAGTTAATGTTTTCTTCTATAGAGCAGAACCTAAGAATCAATAATGTGTCTACAACTTAACCATTTCCAAGGATCTAAACAGTCAGGAAAACAATTTTATTTTGAAATAGCCATGCATTCTAAACTACATCAAATGCATCCGCTCATATACGATTGTCTACAGTGGATGTCACTAGTGTGGCTGTGTGGAACTCTTGATGCACTTGAAATTATGGTGATGCTCAACTTATTTGCTTGTGAGCACAAAAGATGTTCAGAAAAGAGCCAGGGTGAAAATTTCTGGAATGGTGAGATTGCAAGCTGCTTAAACTTCTGCTCTTTGGTCTATCAGAAAAACAGACAAATTCAACCCAATGTTACACAGTGAGGCCAGTGGTGTTGCCTTTAACACTTCCAGGATATGCCACTGCTAAAAGAGGAGCTAAACTATGTTGCAAATAATATCTTCACATAACTTTCTTCAGAATGGAGCAGCAAGAATGATCAGAGGCAAGGAAAATAATACTAGCATAAGTACATAGTGCAATTTGTTTAGCTCAAGACTTAACGGGGGGGGGGGAATGTAACAAAATCCAGCATCAGAAACAGAACAGCATTTATATTAGCAATAAAACCAAAGAAATATGTGAGAGAGCAAAAGAAATATGTGAAAAATGAAATACATGAATTTACCAGTAAAAGTTGGTTTATTAAAGGTAAATCTATTTTCCCCTCAAAAAAAATTTAAAATGAAGATCAGAATAATGTTTATGCAAGAAGAATTTCTGTCAGAGTGGCAGGGGATGGATTCTTTGTTTACAAGATCTCTCTGTTTCAGTAGCACTGTTGGATTCAAAGAAAGAATTTAATTCAGAAAAGCAGAAGACCCTGTATTGTGTAGGTCAGATTATTTAATCTGAATAACACTTTCATTCTTATTATCTGTTGACCTCAGCAGTCAGAGTCTATTCCACAAGCTCCTGTTTCTTTTACTCACTGGATGCTAATTATCCTGCTGTAGTAGAGCACAGCCAAGGTGGCTTAAGCATATAGCACGCAGCCACCTTCGTAACTCTCCCAAAACTGTCCCTCAACCAGTTCTAAGGTCTGAAATGCAATTAAACCCAAAGATGCTGGGATTATATTGTATTTCTTTCCTACATTAATGTTTTTAGAAACTTTCACTTAACCCAGCACTGAAAGTATTATATTCAGTAGTTACAAGAGTAATAGTGCACACCATCTGTGGTTTGCACTGAATAAATACATTTAATGGGTACTTAGGGAAAGTTACTGAATCTATGAAGCAAATCTGAAAATATGTTTCTATTTTTGAGTCTGTGCTTCTGTGTATGTATGTGTCAGGAACATTAATTGTTACATTGGGAGATTTTATATAGATTGTGGATGACACTAACGTAGGCAGAGGCAAAACACGGATAATATTGGACACTCAATGAGGAAGTCAAAATCCAACAGTTTCTGTCTTATTTGGAGAAGCAGCATAAAATTTGGATAAAATTTGCCAAACCTCCATCATACATAACATCTACATTTTGTGTAAAGCTGAAGGACTTAAAAAATCTAAACATGTTTCGTCTTAGTTTTGTATATTCCTACACAAAATGCAGAAACCTACATACTCTTCTCCTGTGTTTTAAAACACATTAAGGAAACATGAAAGTTGCAATATATCAGATCAATTCAATTTCCCAGCAGTAGAATAATCTGAAAGCAATTCCAATTACTACTATGGTTGAAGAGCTATTTATTATGCTGAAGAGCTACTTTAGCATCATCAAATGTACTTTCAAACTTCTGTGTAGCATTTATAAAACTGAAATAGCATTTCAAGACAAAACTTCATTACTAAATAGGAATGCATGTAAATAAGTTTCCATGAACTAGACATTATTAGACTGATGGAAAACAACATGGGAAAATGTCTTCTGAAATATATGGGTATTTATTTACTGCCATAATTTGGTCCTACAATTTTTCTGTCAGGCCACGTTATTGGTTACTCATCTCTTTGGTTACACATTGCTATCCCCAAAAGGTACTAGGAAAACAGACAAAACTAGGGAAATTACAAAGGAAATGAGGCTGACATGAAGGCTGGAGGATAAATTCTGTGATGAGAGACTGAGGGAGCTGAATTTATATAATTTAGAATGGTGAATAATAAGGAGATATTATGTGTTTTCAACAGTCTACAAATGCCCTCACAGTGACAGTTTACATGATAAAAGTCTCAGTCACAGTCTCAAGAAATGACAGATGAGGAACAATTTCTTGAGGCTAAGAAAACTTTAGACAGATATTAGAAAAAAGTTATTAATAGGGTAAGTAATTGAATAATGGTGTCGATTATGTGGTGCTTTTACTACACATATTTGAGAACAGCTCAGATCGGAAATTATTGGAACAACAAATGAAATAATCTTCAAAATATAGATGCCAAACTAAATGAAACTCCTTCCTTTTGGTCCTGAAGTATTATTGCTGTGGAGCTAAAATACCTCTTAAGTATGAGGAAGGTAACATCCAATATTATAAAATTAAATTTAAGATTTCAATGTTTAATACATTAAATAATAGTATATTGCTTCCCCTTAGTTAAGGTGCAAATTCATGATTTAAGAGCAGTACATAAAAAAGAAATAGCACAGATAGAGATATCTGAGGTTTTTATCCTTGATAAAAACCTATCCTTTTTTTTATCCTTGATAAAA